>SEYY01022914.1:10000-22500 GCA_009176605.1 Armadillidium nasatum | reverse complement strand
ATACATATATTTTGATATTTTAATATCAAAAGCATTCGATTGAGTCTGGAAAAAGGGTTATTAACTTCTCTATTTAACTTTCTCTCCTATATATATATATATATATATATATATATATATATATATATATATATATATATATATATATATATATATATATATATATATATATATATATATATATATATATATATATATATATATATATATATATATATATATATATATATATATATATATATATATATATATATATATATATATATATATATATATATATATATATATATATATATATATATATATATATATATATATATATATATATATATATATATATATATATATATATATATATATATATATATATATATATATATATATATATATATATATATATATATATATATATATAAAATAAATCAAAGAAAGCATAATAGGATAAATTTATCGTTGGTTTTTATTTGATTTAAATAAATTTTCTCTTTCAAGAGACTTTTAAATATATTATATAATTAATTAAATCATTTGTGTAATGCACGTCAGTCAAATCGTTTTAATGATCTTATTCATTTAATTAAAATTTTCTACATTTATAAATTAATTCCGATTATATATGCTAATATATATATATATATATATATATATATATATATATATATATATATATATATATATATATATATATATATATATATATATATATATATATATATATATATATATATATATATATATATATATATATATATATATATATATATATATATATATATATATATATATATATATATATATATATATATATATATATATATATATATATATATATATATATATATATATATATATATATATATATATATATATATATATATATATATATATATATATATATATATATATATATATATATATATATATATATATATATATATATATATATATATATAACCTATATGTGTAGGTGTGTTTGCATTTGTGCGTGCGCGATTGAGCTTGTGTAAGTGCATGTGTTTGTGTGTTTGCCTATTACGAAGAGAAATTTTAAGCCTGTTATTATTTTAAATATATTTTAATATTTTCAAAGGCTGAATCCATAGCAACCCGATCGAGTTTGAAAATGAGACAAAAGAATCCAAATTAATTAAAAGGAAATTTATATATTAATAAAAAGAAGGAAAAAAAAAACTATTTAGGAAAAAATAATTATCTGAACAATAGATTATTATTATCATACTGTTTTTTTTAATATTTTCTTATTATTCACAATTTTGGAAATATTTTATAAATACTGATTTTTATTAATTTTTTTTTTTTTGTGTGTGTGTGTTTGCGTGTGTGCGTGTATGTGTGTGTGTGGGCGTATGTGTGTCAATTTTTAGTTTTAGGTTATTTCCATTTTTGTACCTTCATTTTTAGTTCAAAGTTAATTAATTTTTTATTTATTATTATTATTATTATTTTCGTTTTTTTATTGTGACTAAATTTTTATGTTCAGTTTATCCTTTGGCTGTGTTTTATTCTTTTCTTATTTTTATTTCAATGATTTGCTTCAATTTTTATAATAATAGTAATATCAAATAATAATAATAATAATAATAATAATAATAATAATAATAATAATAATAAATAATAATAATATTTAATTCTCCTGTTCAGCTTATCTTCTTGCTGTTTTATTATTTCAATTTTAATGATTTACTTCTCTTTTATAATAATAATAGAAAAAGATAATAATATTAGCAATAATAATAATAATACTGATAATAATAATAATAATAATAATAATAATAATAATAATAATAATAATAATAATAATAATAATAATAATAATAAAAGAAACAACAATAATAATAATAATAATAATAATAATAATAATAATAATAATAATAATAATAATAATAATAATAATAATAATAATAATAATAAAGCAAAAACTAACATAAATAATAATAATAGTAATATAAATGATGATGATGATGATGCTGATTATTAATAGTGCTAAGGATAATGATAGACTAATAATAATGGTAATAATAATAATAATAATAATAATATAAAATAAATAATAATAATATTATTATTAATAATAATAATAATAATAATAATAATAATAATAATAATAATAATAATAATAATAATAATAATAATAATAATATAGAAAAAGAACAAATATATATAATAATAATAGTCCTAACGATCATAATAAAAATAATAATAATAATAATAATAATAATAATAATAATAATAATAATAATAATAATAATAATAATAATAATAATAATAATAATAATAATAATAATAATAATAATAATAATAATAATAATAATAATAATAATAATAATAATAATAATAATAATAATAATAATAATAATAAAGATATTAAGAAATATATTCTTTAGGCGTGTTGCTCATTTATTTCTTTTTCCTCATACATCAAAGGAACTAAAATGAGAAAAAGAAACATTATTTTTACAGAAAAAAATTCTTTTTACTGCTTTATTTATGTAGCTTTCGTCTCCCCTCTTTCACACACGTATATTGGTGCTCCCTCACTCCCTCCCTCCCTGTCTCTCTCTTTCTCTCTCTCTCTCTCTCTCTCTCTCTCTCTCTCTCTCTCTCTCTCTCTCTCTCTCTCTCTCTCCCTTCTTTTTTCTTTCTCTTTGTCCCTCCTTCATATTTTTTCTCTTTTTCTCTCTGCGTCTCCTTTCCCCGTCTTTTTCTCTGTCTCCTCTCCAACCTTCTCTTTCTCTCTTTCTCCCTTCCTCTGTCTCTCATTCTTCTCTATTTCTCCAATACTTCTCTAGTTTATTTCTCTCATTTTTATTTGCAATGCCTGTAATCACTTTATTTTATTTCTTTTTAACCTTCTCTCCTTTTCTCTCTTACCTTTTCACTCTTTTTATCTCTGTAGTACTTACAATTTTTTCTTTCTCTCTCTTATTCTCATCTTTATTTCCCTTCCTCTTTGTCCCTCTCATGATATTTTAGTTTTATTTATCCACACACACACTCTCTCTCTCTCTCTCTCTCTCTCTCTCTCTCTCTCTCTCTCTCTCTCTCTCTCTCTCTCTCTCTCTCTCTCTCTCATTCTCTCACTCCTTGAAGTTATCTCTTACATTTTTTCCTTTATCTTAGTTGCAATAATTATTTCTTACTTTTTCTTTTTTCTCTTTCACATTCTTTCTCTCTCTCCTATTCTCGTATTCTCTTTTCAGCTTCTCTCTCTCTCCCTCTTTCCTCTTTCTAAATTTTCTCTCTCTACCTCTCTCTTCTTTCTTCTTTTATTTTCTTATTTTTACTCCTCTATTTCTTATTCTTTTCCTTCAGTTTCCCTTTTTTTTTAATCCTAATATTTAATACTTACGATTTTAATTTACTTTTCTTGCCTTTTTTTTTTTATAAAGTTTGATTCTTATTTATGCTTTTAGTAAGAGCTCTTATTAATATAAAAAGATAAATTTCTTTTTTAAATGGAGATTATTTAGTTGGTCCTCAGAGACTCTTGAATAATATCTTTCCTGCTTACCAATTAAATTTAGGAGAAAATTTTCTTGGTATAGAAATTTTATTGCTTATTTTTCACCGTATATATATATATATATATATATATATATATATATATATATATATATATATATATATATATATATATATATATATATATATATATATATATATATATATATATATATATATATATATATATATATATATATATATTGCTTTGCTTTGCTTTGCACCTTTCTCATAATTCCTTCACACACGCATATACTCATCTCACCATTCACTCCCCTCCCTTTACAATAGCCTTCCATCTACATTTGTCTTCCGCCTCTCTCCTGCCTTCGTCTAAACTCAAACCCTTTCCCTCCAAAATCTCCCTCATCCCATCCATCCATCTCCAATTTGCCCTTCCTTTCCTTCTAGTTCCCTCAACCATAGGATTAAAGCACTCTTCCCACCATCATGTCCTCATTCTATTCTACACACATGTCCAAACCACCGTAGTGCTCCCACCTCTACTCTATCCACCATTCTCCTTCCATCCACACATTTCCCTTATTCTTTCGTTCCTGATCCTATCTACCCTTCTCAATCTACATTTGCTTTCAATCCTTTCATCTGAGACACATTCAATCTTTTCCTTACCTGAGCATTCATCCTCAATGTTTCACACCCATACATTACAGATGTCAAATACATACACTCAACATTCGTTCCTAATTTCCTTTCGATATTCTCTCTTTCTTCCATACTTTCCTGAGTCCCCCCATCACTTTCATTCCTTCCTCCACTCTATTCTTTATTTACATTTCTTTCCCCCTTTTCCATCCAGCAACATTCCCAGATATTTAAATCTTCCACCACTTTCAATCTTTCTCCCTCACTTCCATACACCCCTATACCTTCCCCTTACCACCTCATCCTCACCCCTAATCTTCATTACTTTATTTTTGCTGGATTTGCTCTCAATTATTTGTTTCACACAAATTTCCTAACCAACATTCTCAAGTTCTCCAGGCTCTGCCACCATCACAGCAAGACATTTACATCCCATTTACCCTTCACACTTCCCAACCTAATACCCTTCAATTTCCTCTCCATATATAATATGGAGAGGAAATTGAAGGTATTAGGTTTAATAATAGGAATATATATATATATATATATATATATATATATATATATATATATATATATATATATATATATATATATATATATATATATATATATATATATATATATATATATATATATATAAAGCATGCATACTCCTTAACTACAACATCCATCAACAGGTTAAACAATCATGACGACATTACACACCCATAACTCAACTCCACAGCTACATTAAACCAATCAGTAACTCTTTCTTCACCGAAACTCTTATCCTCCCTCAATATCCCGAACTTCATCCTACATACCCTATCGTACGCTTTTTCCAAATCTATAAAGCATGCATACTCCACTTTATCCTTTTCAAACAACTTCTCATTCTCAATCATTCTCAGTGTAATACACCTGGTCCACTTCATCCCATACCCTCGCTAAAACCCCGTTGTTCCCCTCCCACCCCCTCTCTTGTCAATCTTTTCATTCTTTTTAGCTAATACAATCCCATTAATCTTTTGTACCACATTCAACATACCATCTTACCGCTTTCTTAATATTTTGGCGATATACAAGCATCCTGCAATTTTTGAGGCACTTTCCCTTCTATCCAACACACATTAACCATTTTAACCAGTCATTCAATCACCCTTTTCAACTCCTTCCTTATCATCTCCCCATATACACCGTAATTCCATGCTGACTTTCCCTTTTTTACCTTTATTACCGCAACTTCCACCTCCTCCTTACTAATAATCTTCTCCTCTTCCCCAGTCACTACCTTCCCGGTATTCCTTACCGCTCTCCCCCCATTAAAAAATTCACTAAAGTACCTTCTCTGTCTCTCAACTACCTTTCTCTCACCTTGCATTAACTCACCCTCTTAAATGTTCACTCCCTCCCTCTGCTCTTCTATCCCTCTTCTTACCCTATTTATCTCCTTCCAAAACAATTAACTTATCTCCTTAAATTTTTCTTCTAGCTTTCTTCACCATCGTCCTTCCACTCTCCTTTCTGCCTTCTTAACCTCTCTCTTCACCTCTTTACACCTTAACCAATAAACGTCCCAATCCCTATCATCCTTAGTGCCCAAGTACCTGTTAAAGGCTCTCTTTTTTTCTTTTTACCATATTAAGCAACTTTTCATTCCACCAATCACACCCTTTACGTCTACCGATCCCAAACCTCTTCACCCCACACATTCTAATAGCAGCCTCTACCAATATTCCTTTCAATTTGTTCCATTCCTCTTCCACTCCCTCCACCTTGCTCCTCAAAAATATATAAATATATATATATATATAATATATATATATATATATATATATATATATATATATATATATATATATATATATATATATATATATATATATAATATATATATATATATATATATATATATATATATATATATATATATATATATATATATATATATATATATATATATATATTATATATATATATATATATTTATATATATATATATATATATATATTATATATATATATATATATATATATATATATATATATATATATATATATATATATATATATATATATATATATATATATATATATATATATATATATATATATATATATATATATATATATATATATATATATATATATATATATAATATATATATATATATATATATATATATATATATATATATATATATATATATATATATATATATATATATATATATATATATATATATATATATATATATATATATATATATATATATATATATATATATATATATATTTAACCTTTCCACCAGAGTTTGGGAGAACATCGGAAACCTGATCAGATTAAAGGCCGACATGTCCCGAGACACGGCGTTTGAAACTGTGCAAGTCATAGTAAGTTGGGAAAATAGATGAAGGAAGTGTGTTCCACACTTTGCCAGTTGAGTACATGTAAGATTGAGCATAGTGGTTAAGTCTGGGGTCAAAGAGTTGGACAGAGAAAGGATGAGACTGTGTAGAGAGACGTGTCTCGCGATTTCTTCTCAATGGAAGAGGTATACGACGACAGAATTCAGAAGAGCTGTGTCCATTGTAATAGCGATAGTAGAGAGAGGTTGATACAACAATTTGACGGGCAGAAAGAGATAGGAGAGAATGAATGAGAGCAGGAGAGTTGATATCTTGAGGTGTGAATTATGAAATTTAAAAATTTAAATAAATTAATAATATTAAAAAGAAATTTAAAAAAAAATAAATGCATAAAAAATTAAATAAATAAATGAATTCAAAAAATATTAAATAAATAATTCAATAAAAAAAAAACAAGTAAATATTGAATGAACAAATAATAAATAAATAAATTCAAAGGCAGTTTTCGAAAGAGCATTCTAACTAAATACTTCATTCATATCTTTTGAAATTTTTGCCGAATACATAACAATAATAGTAATTATAATAATATAATAATAATAATAATAATAATAATAATAATAATAATAATAATAATAATAATAATAATAATAATAATAATAATAATAATAAATAATAAAATATAATAATAAAATAATAACAATAATAATAATAATAATAATAATAATAATAATAATAATGATAATAATAATAATAATAATAATAATAATAATAACGCCAAATATAGATCAAAGCATGCCCTAAGAAGATCGAATAAATGCTTGTGTGGTTTCATTGCTTATTTTAGAATAATTATTATTATTATTATTATTATTATTATTATTATTATTATTATTATTATTATTATTATTATTATTATTATTATTATTATTATTATTATTATTATTATTATTATTATTATTATTATTATTATTATTATTATTATTATTATTATTATTATATTATTATTATTAATTATTATTATTATTATTAATTATTATTATTATATTATTATTATTATTTATTATTATTATTATTATTATTATTATTATTATTATTATTATTATTATTATTATTATTATTATTATTATTATTATCATTTTAACGAAACCGTCTTTAATGATTAAATCTTTATTTAGTTTAATTATTAATTTTCTCTGGATTTAAAATTATTTAATTTTAATTTAAAATATATAATTTTAATTTTAAATTTTTATATAAATCATAAAAATATCATATTAATTACAATAGAGTTTTATGATTTCCTTTTTAACTTGTTTTGAGTTAATAATCTAGCCATTAATTATATTGTACGTCCATTCTATTCATTTGGGAAAGAGTCATGAAGATCTACATTAGAGTTTTCAGTTCTCTTCTTGGGTCTGCTTTCGAAATGTCTTTTCTCCTCTTTATTTCTCATGTTGTCAGCGCATCCAAAGTTGATTTTAGTTACACACATAAATGCACACACACTCACTTATATATATATATATATATATATATATATATATATATATATATATATATATATATATATATATATATATATATATATATATATATATATATATATATATATATATATATATATATATATATATATATATATATATATATATATATATATATATATATATATATATATATATATATATATATATATATATATATATATATATATATATATATATATATATATATATATATATATATATATATATATATATATATATATATATATATATATATATATATATATATATATATATATATATATATATATATATATATATATATATATATATATATATATATATATATATATATATATATATATATATATATATATATATATATATATATATATATATATATATATATATATATATATATATTATATATATATATATATATATATATATATATATATATATATATATATATATATATATATATATATATATATATATATATATATATATATATATATATATATATATATATATATATATATATATATTTAAGTATGCCAATTATAATGTGGCGTATTTATTCCAAACTGGTTTACAATTAAAAATGAGGATTAATAAACATAGAAGAGTAGTTTCCCTTAAAAATAACCCTAAACTTTGCTCTCCTGAACAATCTACCATAAGAGACCATGGAAATACCCACCTTTATTCTTCATCTAATTTCTTTATCCTTCAACTTGCGTATTCCCTTCATGATCAGAGGATATTGAAGTATTTATACATAAAAATTCATTGTCTATACTTAAATGATCAAATTTTTTCTATTGTTCTCTTCACTCAATGATGAAGTCCTTTTTTCCCAAAATAATCCAGCCTTTTTATTATTTCTTGGTGTCGCTAAATTTCGAATTTAGTCTTTGTTTTTATTTGTTATTTTAATGTCAATATTATTACTTTATTTTTATTATTTTGTTTTTTTTTTTTTTTTTTTTTTTTTTTTTTTTTTTTTTTTTTTTTTTTTTTTTTTTTTTTTTTTTTTTATTTTTATTATTTTGTTGTAGTTATTATTTTAGATATTTTATATATAGTTAATTAATTTCTATTCTGATTGTATTTTATAATAGAAATTTAAAAATTTAGTTTGGGCTGAAGACGGACCGAGATGAAGTTGAAACGTTTGCTGTGTATTAAATGAGCTTTCTGGAAATCTTTAGTGTTGGATTAAACCTTATATATATATATATATATATATATATATATATATATATATATATATATATATATATATATATATATATATATATATATATATATATATATATATATATATATATATATATATATATATATATATATATATATATATATATATATATATATATATATATATATATATATATTTAAGTGTATGTCAATGCATATGTTTGTGTTTGTGTTTGTGTGTGCGCATAAAATGCAATAAAACATAAATAAATCATGCTTACTAATGATAAAAATTGTAATAATTGTTATAATAAAAATAATATTAAAAATAATAATGATACTAATCATTATAATAATAAATTAGCAATAATAATTAAGGAATAATAGTAATTATAAATATAATGAAAATAATATTGTTAATAATAATAATAATAACATTAATAATAATATTAATAATAATAATAATAAAAAATAATAATAATATTAACAATGATAATAATAATAATATTAATAATAATGAAAATAAAAATAATTAATTATTATTATTATCATTAATATTATTCTTGTTTGGTTATTATTATTATTATTATTATTATTATTATTATTATTATTATTATTATTAATAAAATTAGTAATAGTAATAATAGAGGAAGAGGAAGTATGCTGAAGTAGCAGTGATAATAGAAGTTTCATAACCAGTAAAAGATCTTGATTAATAATAGCAGTAGTCTTAGTCGTTGTAGTCATTAAGGAGAAGTATAATTAACCGTTTTCTTCCATTCTCATAATTCATAAAAAGAGAGCCATAAATTTGGATTCTTTTTCAAAGATGTAGACGTTCTAATTTAATACACTCGAAATAATACACTAACTTAATGTACTCGAAATGATACACTAATTTAATACACTCTAAATGATACACTAATTTAATGCACTCGAAATGGTACACTAATCTAATATAATTTAATCTTAATTTTCTTATATTTTGTTTGATTTTAATCTACCTTTAATAAGAATAATTTGTGATTTCAACCCCGGCTGGCAAACCCCGAATTTCCATGATTTTCAGCCGAGGCCTGGGCAGGGATATATATATATATATATATATATATATATATATATATATATTATATATATATATATATATATATATATATATATATATATATATATATATATATATATATATATATATATATATATATATATATATATATATATATATATATATATATATATATATATATATATATATATATATATATATATATATATATATATATATATATATATATATATATATATATATATATATATATATATATATATATATATATATATATATATATATATATATATATATATATATATATTTACAATGTATATTGAATGCAATTAATTTCTAATAAAATTCTCTATCATATTTATTGGTTGTAGTTTGCTATTTACTTAAAAAGAATAATATATTTACTTTATCAATCATTTCTTTGCCATTCATTTATAATGCATCTCACTGGTAGTGTTTATGTGTGTATATCTGTGTTCTTGTATACATGTATGTATGTGTTACTTTTTATTTACTTTACTTTCTTGTTTTTATCTATTTGCTTACATCTTGTTCCAAGAATTTTAGTATTTTTTATTATTAGATATATATATATATATATATATATATATATATATATATATATATATATATATATATATATATATATATATATATATATATATATATATATATATATATATATATATATATATATATATATATATATATATATATATATATATATATATATATATATTATATATATAGTTTACTTTAAAGTTTTGTTTTCTTGTTTTTTATTATAAGCTTTATTAAGTTTTTTACTTTTAATGTTTTCATTTTATGTTTTTTTAAAAAAAGTATTTATATGTTTTTATATTTAATTTGTTTAAATCTACTTTTCTATAACTTTTTTCTGTATTTTTTTTTTTTTTACATTTTTGGTATTTATTATTTATTTACATAATTATATTAATCATTTACATAACTTTGTAGTTTGATTTATTTGTAAATTTAAATTTATCATTTTTAGTTATTTGCTTATTTCTTAAAGTGATTTACACTTTATATAACATTATTATTTACATTAACTCTACGTTATTATTTACATATCATTATAGTGTAATTGTAGAATTTTTTTTTACTTGTAAATTTATTTTTATATTTTTTTATATTTTTGAAGTTATTATTGAAAGCTAAAATTTTGTTCTCGAAACCAAAGTTTAATCTTAAAATCTTTAAATAAAATTCTGTCTTTTGGAATTTGAACTAAAGACCTTTTCCTTGCCAAATTTGTGTGAACGAAACTAAAAAAAAATCCGATTCCGTGAACGAAAAGTAGTGGAGTGGAACGTTCAATACATTTTGAAAATCCTTCTCATATTTTCGAAAACGATTCAAAAAATCACTTTACTCTTGAGAAAAAGAAAAAATGGAAACCGAGTTTGCCGAAGACTTTTTTTTTTCTCTTTTTCCTTTAATATTTTTTCTTCTTTTTCCACATTTTCTTCTTTTCTTGTTCATTAGGTCTTCTTTGTCTTAGAATTCCTAGCGATCTTTTTTCCCCTTCATTTTTCCCCGAATTCCATCGTTCTTCCCAGACAGCGTCTTTAGCAAAGTCGAAGAAGGGATTTGAGTTCTTATTCTCTCTCAGTCAGCGTCGTCCTAACATGATTTTTAGAAGTTTTTTTTCGGAGTAAAAGAGAGAGAGAGAGTGAAGTTCGGGGAAATGAAAAGAAATTCGATAAATCCGAACATCAAAAATCCCTCAAAAAAAAAAAAAAAAAAAAAAAGGAACGACAAGAAAAATTTCAACAGAAAAATAAAAATCGTAAAGATAAAAACATAAGAGAGTAAAGGGAAAAAATCAAACTCAAAACAAAAATTGAAAAAAATAATGCAAAAATCAAGAACCTACAGAAAAAATATCTAAAAAAAAAACTCTGAAGAAAGAAATTCTGTAGATGTTTAAAGAGCATCACGTCATTTTCTGTTCTTTGAATGCAATATTAATAAAAAAAAAAAAAAGAAATTTGAAAAGGATTGAGAAAATGTAGAAAGATTTTAGCTATCATATTTAAAAATAAGCAAGAAAAAATATTTTGAAAGATTTGCATATGTAATATAAAGTAATAAAAAAAAAATAACAAATAAATAAATAAATAAATAAATATTTATAAATTAAATAATGATAGTAATAATAATAAAAATAATTGTTAGGATAAATTTGCATAAAATAAAATAATAATTATAATAAT
>SEYY01022912.1:67500-69234 GCA_009176605.1 Armadillidium nasatum | reverse complement strand
TATATATATATATATATATATATATATATATATATATATATATATATAAAAATTTGTAACGGTGTCTCATTTTAATTGGTACTGAGTCGAATTCGTAGTTTGCTAGTAATTAAAATCACTCTTTTTTCGTTTGTCGTTATGTCGAAAGCATAACTCTTCTTGTCGTTTGTCGTTGTATCGATAACTTAACTCTTCTTATGTCGTTTGTCTTTGTGATAACATTACTTTATTGTCGTTTGTCATTGTATCAAAACATGATACTCTTTTGTCGTTTGTCTTTGTGATAACACTTTTTTGTCGTTTGTCTTTGTGATAACTCTTCTTTCGTTGTTTGTCTTTGTGATAACATTATTCTTTTGTCGTTTGTCATTGTATCAAAACACAATTTTGTCGTTTGTCTTTGTGATAACACTCTTTTGTCATTTGTCTTTGTGGTAAGACTTTATTGTCGTTTGTCATTGTATCAAAACATGATACTTTTTTGTCGTTTGTCTTTGTGATAACATTAATCTATTGTCGATTGTCATTGTATCAAAACATGACTACTTTGTCGTTTGTCTTTGTGTCGAAAACATAACATTGTGATCACGTTATTCTTTTTCGTTGGTCATTGTGATAACGTTTTTCTCATTTCGTTTGTCATTATAGCGACAAGACTTTGTTAAAGCTTGCGCATTCGCTGTAACATATAAAAGTTACAAAATCCTTAACAATAAAGGAAAGATTGACTCGTAAGAGCAATCTTTATTAAAACTACTGTTCATTTATTCACTAGTCATATTAAGGTTTATTTGCTTAAAATTAGCAAAGGCTGACTTGTGTTCGATGGTATTCGGTTTATGAATATTGCATATTGAGTGTAAATTGTTTTTTTTATCGTCATTTAAGGTGCACATACTTTGTGTTAACGAGTATTTTACTCAAGATTTACACTTATATTATTCATTCAAATGAAAAGCCTTTCTATCTATTTTTTTAATTTATGATTGTTCTCGTCTAACTGCTCTTCCCAAGTTTTTAGAAATCTATTTTAGGAAGCAGTTTCTCTTCTATGGAAAAGGGACGACGAGCAAGTTCATTGTGATTGAAAGGCCCTAAAATTCTACATTAGCTTGCGTGCTGAAGTTGCGTATAACTCTTCCGTAACTCCTGGTGAAGGATTAAGTTTCTTTCAACTTTCATCAGTCATATACGTCTTCCTCAGGATTTATGGTGAGTTGAAATTTCGATGTAAGTGCGCAGGCGACATTTATTTATTTTTTAATAATATAATTTACAATTTCTCTTTTTTGCATTACTGTTGCAGAATTGGAAATCTGTGCTTAAAGACAACCTATCCATTTCCACCTAACGTTGTCAACTCCGAATTTTGACAAGTCAATCTACACCTTAGATGCGGCTGCTGAACATCCTAAAAAACTATCCTACATTTTCGGAGTGTAATTAAAATAAAAGTGTCCTATATATGTTTTTTGGTGGTTATCCTAAATATATATATATATATATATATATATATATATATATATATATATATATATATATATATATATATATTATATATATATATATATATATATATATATAAGGAGAGAGAGAGAAGAAGAAGAGAGAGAGAGAGAGAGAGAGAGAGACTAGTTTGTGAGTTTATATTAGAATAGGAATATATTCTTAACTGTATTAAAGTTTATTTTGATACTCTCCGTGTACTGAATGACGTCACAAAATTTCCCTTCA
>SEYY01022912.1:50000-55000 GCA_009176605.1 Armadillidium nasatum | reverse complement strand
ATATATATATATATATATATATATATATATATATATATATATATATATATATATATATATATATATATATATATATATATATATATATATATATATATATATATATATATATATATATATATATATATATATATATATATATATATATATATATATATATATATATATATATATATATATATATATATATATATATATATATATATATATATATATATATATATATATATATATATATATATATATATATATATGCTTAAAGTTAATAGCTTAATAAAGTTAATATAAATTCTCCAATGATTGACATACTTTTTGCTTGCTTTTTTCAAAACGAGAAGATAATGAATGAATGTTTTCTGTTTAGCGTTCTTTTCTTCTTCTAAAATACATTGTAACAACGTAATAATATGAATTTTCGTAATAAGGTTATCCCTTTTCAGCTGAAGGGACTGTAATTCCCACCTCCTTTTCCCGTTCCCCATTATTGATACAAAGACTTTTTTTCAACTTGATCTGTAATAATGTTTGAAATGATTAGCACTAACTTTACAGTACTTACAGTTATTCGAATACGAATGCTGATAAGTTTTCTTACATCAACCATCTGCTATCAGCCTTCAGCCTTTCAATCCTTTGCTTAATGTGACTTGAAAAAATCCTTTTCCAATCTAAAGTCGAAAATAATACTCATTATTATCCATGATAAAGAGGCTGTTGGGCGACTCGCGTTTTGTTCACAGAGCTAAAGTACATGTCCCGACCTCTATGATCTTTTACTTGCTACAAGTTCATTCGAATGTTAAAAGTCCATTTCTTAATTTCTATTTATTTATATTAGAATAGGATTATATGATTAAAAAGTCTTCTTATTAATGAAATCACTCTAAATATAAATTACTGTTAATATTGAACAATCTCTCCTCATGTTGTGAAAAGATTGAAAATCAATCAATTGAAATCTTGGAAAGCAAAAAATCAGTAAAGTTGTAATCTATATTTATTTAAGGAAAAGCAGTCTCAGAAATTTTTCGTTATATATGTATATATATATATATATATATATATATATATATATATATATATATATATATATATATATAATATATATTATATATATATATATATATATATATATATATATATATATATATATATATATATATATATATATATATATATATATATATATATATATATATATATATATATATATATATATATATATATATATATATATATATATATATATATATATATATATATATATATATATATATATATATATATATATATAAATATATATATATATATATATATATATATATATATATATATATATATATATATATATATATATATATATATATATATATATATATATATATATATATATATATATATATATATATATATATATATATATATATATATATATATATATATATATATATATATATATATATATATATATATATATATATATATATAGGTATGTGTATAATAAGATAAAAGCTTTCCTTCCAATCTAATTTTGAACTGTTTGATGTTTAATGCGAAAAAGCAAAACCGACCGACGTTGATGGTGACAAAAAAAAAAAAAAAAAAAAAAAAAAAAAAAAAAAAAAAACTATTAAATATATATTTTTTTAAGAAGTTGCTTTTAATTAAAAGATAAAGATCTGAAACATAAAATAAAATAAAAATAAGAATTAAGTCAGGATAATGAACATTTCTTATAAATATTTTTGCATGTAAATTACATTCAATTACAGTGAAAAGAAAGAACAAAGATTTCATTTTTATATTTTAATGTTAAGAAGTGAAGAAATTTTCGCTAATGAATGCTCGGTAATAAATAACAAGCCAAAAAATCAAATATATATGTATATATATATATATATATATATATATATATATATATATATATATATAATATATATATATATATATATATATATATATATATATATATATATTTTTTTTTTTTTTTTTTTTTTTTTTTTTTTTATTTTTTTTTTTTTTTTTTTTATTATAATATATATATATTATTATATATATATATATATATATATATATATATATATATATATATATATATATATATATATATATATATATATATATATATATATATATATATATATATATATATATATATATATATATATATATATATATATATATATATATATATATATATATATATATATATATATATATATATATATATATATATATATATATATATATATATATATATATATTTCAGGTCGCATTTTTATTTACATTCAGTTGTTAGTGTGGATCACGAAGATCATTACTTCAGGTCTCTTGATTTTTGCTTCAATTAAAGTGAGTTTGTGACGAAGCTTCAACAGAAACTTTTTGGAGTTTGTTTTCGATAAACACAAGTTTAAAGAAGACAAAAAATAAATCTTCTCTTTTTATACATTTACTCATTATGATTTCATTTAAAATTTATTTTCAGGCTGAGAGAGAGAGGTAGATAGATAGATAGATAGATAGATAGATAGATATATAGAAAGACAGACAGACAGACAAACAGATAGATAGAAATATAGGTACACAGATAGATAGATAGATAGATAGATAGATAGATAGATAGATAGATAGATAGATAGATAGATAGATAGATAGATAGATATAGATAGATAGATAGATAGATAGATAGATAGATAGACAGATAGACAGATAGACAGACAGATAGATAGATAGATAGATAGATAGATAGATAGATAGATAGATAGATAGATAGATAGATAGACAGATAGACAGACAGACAGACAGATAGATAGAAATATAGGTACACAGATAGATAGATAGATAGATAGATAGATAGATAGATAGATAGATAGATAGATAGATAGATAGATAGATAGACAGACAGACAGACAGATAGATAGAAATATAGGTACACAGATAGATAGATAGATAGATAGATAGATAGATAGATAGATAGATAGTTGGATAGATAGATAGATAGATGGATAGAGGGACGGAGAGAAAGAGAGAGATGGAGAGTGAACGATTATTTTTATTTTTTTTGAGCGAAATAATAGCAGAATCATATAACTAACCTGAAGCATCCGAAAATATATCTTATATATACCTATGAAAATGATCATTTTAGAATTTCTCTGATTTGTTTGTAATAAGATTTGATTTTTAAATCTTTCGAATCATATGATTCATTCACTGTCAATTGTTATTCTTTTCTGATGAATTGGTTACTGTTACTTACTACAATATATATTTACTTACTTATATATATTTATGGTGTCTAGTTTAAGAAAAATAATCTCATATTAGGTAGATTATTTTTTCTAAAATTATTATAAATTTTGCAATCATATCATGAATTATAGATCTATAGCATAGCTATCATAATTAACTTTGATAACAGATAAATTATATAATAATAATAATTATAATATTATTATTATTATTATTATTATTATTATTATTATTATTATTATTATTATTATTATTATTATTATTATATTATTATTATTATTATTATTATTATTATTATTATTATTATTATTATTATTATTATTATTATTATTATTATTATTATTATTATTATTATTATTATTATTATTATTATTATTATTATTATTATTATTATTATTATTATTATTATTATTAATTATTATTATTATTATTATTATTATTTATTATTATTATTATTATTATTATTATTATTATTATTATTATTATTTTATTATTATTATTATTATTATTATTATTATTATTATTATTATTATTATTATTATTATTATTATTATTATTATTATAATTGTTATTATTTTTACTATAAGTATTATTGTTATTATTATATTATTATTATTATTTATTATTATTATTATTATTATTATTATTATTATTATTATTATTATTATTATTATTATTATTATTATAATCAATTTATTTCTTTAATTATTTATTTTTCCAAAATCTTACCAGAAACGAGCAAACCTGATGATACCTTGGGCTGTTGTCTCCTTCCTTGTGGTTCTAATTTTGGCGTGGAATATCTACGAGATCGCTCTTCGGTCAGAATCTTGCTTCACCTTCTCCTTCTTATCGCAACTCTCCTAATCATAGTCTACTTCCTAATAGTCGTACGAAGCTTTGGAGTACACATTGCGAGAGAATATAGGAATTACGATTCACACGCGAATCACATCGGTTGTCACAGATCGTCTTTGGCGAGTCAAACTCTTCCGACTTGTTACGAATACTTCAAACCTTCCTCTGAAAATAGAGAAGATTTACCGCCAGCTTACACTCCTTTTGCCTACTTCTAAGAAAGGACCTCTCCCTTCTAATCTTGGAGTCAGATACTAATGGAAGATTCCAAATTATTATTATTATTATTATTATTATTATTATTATTATTATTATTATTATTATTATTATTATTATTATTATTATTATTATTATTATTATTATTATTATTATTATTATTATTATTATTATTATTATTATTATTATTATTATTATTATTATTATTATTATTATTATTATTATTATTATTATTATTATTATTATTATTATTATTATTATTATTATTATTATTATTATTATTATTATTATTATTATTATTATTATTATTATTATTATTAGTATTGATTATTATTATTATTATTATTATTATTATTATTATTAGTATTAGTATTATTATTATTATTATTATTATTATTATTATTATTATTATTATTATTATTATTATTATTATTATTATTATTATTATTATTATTATTATTATTATTATTATTATTATTATTATTATTATTTATTATTATTATTATTATTATTATTATTATATTATTATTATTATTATTATTATTATTATTATTATTATTATTATTATTATTATTATTATTATTATTATTTGGTATTGGAATATTTGTTTGCTGAATTTTCTTTTATTTTTCTTTTTGTATGGCAGACGTCGCAAAATTGAAATTTTTGAG
>SEYY01022912.1:20000-22500 GCA_009176605.1 Armadillidium nasatum | reverse complement strand
AATTATCCAATAATTTTTAAATTGTTTTTTTCTAGTAAACTAAAAAATGTTTTTCAACCAATCTGAATGATCTGGTCTGCATCTTTATCCACCCAAATTAAAAGTGTGTGGGAGAAAAGCTATCGAGATAATTTCTTTATATGAAAAGTACATGCAACCTGCCCAGGTAAAGGCAGGATTTTGAGAGACTGTACAGGAAGAAGGCACCACTTGAACTTTCAACGAATTAGACCTTGACCAATTAAAAATATTTAGGTTAAAGGTTGAAGATTAAAAGAGAAGACACCGTTTGAACTTTGAACGAATCAGATTTCGACCAACTAAAAATATGAGGTCAAGGTTGAATATAAAGGAGGAAGACACCATTTTGAACGTTGAATGAATCAGATTTAAACCCACTGGAAAATCATTTCAAGGTTGAAGGTAGATGATGAAAATGTGGATTTCTTTTTAAATTATAAGCATGTATAAATATATTTTGCATTTTTCCTCCTTTATTTTTCCTTCCATATTTTTTCCATCCATATTTTTTCCTTCATATTTTTTCCATCCATATTTTTTCCTTCCATATTTTTTCCATCCATATTTTTCCTCCATATTTTAGTTCCATGTTTTTTTTTTTCCTTCCATTTTGTTTTCTCAAGATAATCACTATTTAAGATTAATAAACTTGATGTTGGTTTAATTAATTAATTTGCTGCTTCCTTTATTAAATTGCAGAGTTGGTGACCTCCTTCAAGGTCATAGTGACCTAAAAGAGCTTTTTGTAAAATTAATTTGGTATCTAAAAAAATTCTCTTACTCATATTTATCTTTTATTTTATCATAAGAGGAATGATCAGTCTCACGATTCGAGATCACGTGTTGTGATTTGAGATCACGTGGTGTGATATATATATATATATATATATATATATATATATATATATATATATATATATATATATATATATATATATATATATATATATATATATATATATATATATATATATATATATATATATATATATATATATATATATATATATATATATATATATATATATATATATATATATATATATATATATATATATATATATATATATATATATATATATATATATATATATATATATATATATATATATATATATATATATATATATATATATATATATATATATATATATATATATATATATATATATATATATATATATATATATATATATATATATATATATATATATATATATATATATATATATATATATATATATATATATATATATATATATATATATATATTATATATATATATATATATATATATATATATATATATATATATATATATATATATATATATATATATATATATATATATATATATATATATATATATATATATATATATATATATATATATATATATATATATATATATATATATATATATATATATATATATATATATATATATATATATATATATATATATATATATTCCATCACCACGCTTCTACATATAGAGCAGCAGAAATATTACTCACTTTCATTTTCATTTCAAATTAACTTTTGTTTTGCTCGTCTTCCTATTTACTCTGCATAATAAAACACCTCCATCGTAATTCCTAACCTTATTTCTATCCTCTTTATTAGTTTGATCTTTTACTCACTGAATAATTGAAATAATGTAAAGGGGTCAAGTGGAGCTTAATGAAATAATAATATACAAATAAATAAAACAAAGTAATAAACAATGAATATTGAATAATTACAAATAAAATTGTTTTCAAAATAAACAAATATAAAATTATTAATGTATGAAAAAATGTAAAATGTAAAATTTTTCATTACATTTTAAATATGTCAGCATAATTCTTTATTTGAATGATTAATAAGTAAACAATGAGACAAAGCAGAAATAATATTCTTAATTTGTTTAAGCGGAATATTAAATTTAAAAGAAATATTATTTTTTCGTTACCATGACAACCAAACACTCATTCAACATTATTTCCTGAAGCTTTTTTATTTGAGTAACCAATATTTTTAATGCTTTTGTCAGAACACTTGACTGAAGGACATTTTATATTGAGTGAAATGTTAGTATAATAAACTTACAACAATGGTTCTATCTTTCTCGTTCTTATAACGAATTTCACAAAACGATTTAGCGAAGTGGGAAAACAGATTACAAAAATTACTATAATTTCTTTGCTACTTTTTCATATGTTTCAGAGGGAGTCTTAGGGAAGAACGAATAATATAATTGATTGCTTCGTTTCAGAGGAATTTTATTCACATTTTTTTTGTAATTACAATTTTATAGTAATTACAAATTAGCTGTTTAAATTAGCATACATGAGAGTACACACACATGCACACACACGTATGCATATATACAAACATACATATATATATATATATATATATATATATATATATATATATATATATATATATATATATATATATATATATATATATATATATATATATTATTATACAT
>SEYY01022912.1:12500-15000 GCA_009176605.1 Armadillidium nasatum | reverse complement strand
TAACTTAGTTAATATTTTAAACAACACCCACATATTAGATATACGTCAAATGGTGAAGGAATAATGCATGTTTTTTTCCAATGCAGAATAAATGTAAACCTTTTTGGTATAATGGAAAGTAGGACATCTCTTTATGTTTTGTTAAGGAATGATGTTATGTCTGACTTGACAAACAGGGAGAAATAGAGATTTAGAATGAACATCATCGAAATGGAGGATCTATTCCAGGGTTTCTGGAATGAAATGACGTTTGCAAATGATTGTTATAGTTTATGTAATGATGAGAGCGCCACAGAAAATCCGAAGCTCATTACTATAGGAGTTCTATCGATATATGTTAGTCATTATGATTGTTTTTGTTTACCTCTTTCCTAAGAAAATATTTTCTCTTTATTTCTATTTATTATATTTTCTTTTCAGCAAATAAAGTTTTTTAACTGTTGCAGTCTTGTTTTCTCTTCATTCTTGTATCAAAGTTTCTACTTTTTAGTTGAAAGAAAATGAGATGTGTTGCAATGAAATTTAAATAAAAATTTGTAATTTTTATATTAAAAAAGTCATATAATATGTAAACCCTTTATGAGAAAATAAAATTCAATTATAGTCACCAGAGTAACGAACAACAGAGAAATGTATCTGCTGAAGTCTTTCTTAGGTTAGACACACACAAGTGACATTTGTGTATGAAATTCCACTCATTTGTGTTAGAATTTTTAAAAACTCCAGTAAAGTGTATTTTATTTTAAATTTTGAGGAGCTACAAATCTTTTCGATCACGTTTTTTATGTAAATAAACTAAACTGAAAATTATGATAAATAGAAATTTATAATTTTCATTTTAGTTTATTAATATAAAAAAAAATCATTCACTTGCTAAATTTCACTTTCTGAATTTCCGAACGAATTTTCATACACAGAAGTACCTAGTGTGTGGCAAGGAATTGCAAATCTCAGTGGAAGCAGAGAATTGACTGTAAATCATCAAGAGACAATTCCACAGAACAGAGGAGGCTGAAAAGGGGTTACAACGAAAAGAAATCGAAATTATCGATCTCCATCTGCATTTGTAAATCTCTCTGGAAGGAGAGTATTGACTATAAATAATCTGTCTTGGCTCATTGCGTTTGTTCATCTCCTCAAAGGTATAATTTACTTTCATAGAATCGAAAACGATGACCAAGTGAGAAAGTTGAAGCTCTTTACATATTATTTTTTAGTTTTTATTTATTTATTTATTTATATATTTATTTTTGGTTTATAAACCGGTTAAAATCAGCTGGCACTCAACTTCATGCTATGTTTTTTTAGATACTATATGCAGGGGATAATTCTATCATATATACATATATATATATATATATATATATATATATATATATATATATATATATATAGATATATATATATATATATATATATATATATATATATATATATATATATATATATATATATATATATATATATATATATATATATATATATATATATATATATATATATATATATATATATATATATATATATATATATATATATATATATATATATATATATATATATATATATATATATATATATATATATATATATATATATATATATATATATATATATATATATATATATATATATATATATATATATATATATATATATATATATATATATATATATATACATGCATGTATATTACATAAATAATATATGGTATATATGAAGAATTAAGTACGCCTTTTTAGTGTATAGCTAAAAAGAACAGAAATGGACTTCTTTAGAAGAAATTATTAAAGAAAAAAAAAAGGCAATGAGAAAACTATGTAATGATATTTCTTTTTAAAGACTTCATTAAACAACTTAAAAACGATTCCA
The DNA here is from genome assembly GCA_009176605.1 of Armadillidium nasatum. Lineage (NCBI taxonomy): Eukaryota > Metazoa > Arthropoda > Malacostraca > Isopoda > Armadillidiidae > Armadillidium > Armadillidium nasatum. The sequence continues at coordinate 13,128 of SEYY01022912.1, read as the reverse complement.
AGCCTTAAGTAATAATGTAAACTTTTGCAAAGCAAAATAAAATTACATTTATAAGTTGATAGAAAGAGTTTAATGAACTTTTAAAAAGGAATTTCAAAGGTGAAACTATTCTCCGTCTTTGTCTCTCTTCAAAACGCCTCAAGCTTATTGAAAATGGCGATTGTGATATTGTGAAATTGTGAAATTGTGATATGATATTGTGAAATTGTGATTGTGAAATTGTGATATTGTATGTAATTGTGAAATTGTGAAATTGTGAAATTGTGAAATTGTGATATTGTGATATTGTGAATATTGTGAAATTGTGAAATTGTGATATTGTGAAATTGTGAAATTGTGAAATTGTGTATTGTGAAATTGTGAAATTGTGATATTGTGAAATTGTGATATTGTGATATTGTGATATTGTTATATTGTGAAATTGTAAAATTGGGAAATTGTGAAATTGTGATACTGTTAAATGTTCTTCTTTTTCTTCTTCTTCTTCTTCTTTTACTTTACGCATTGGAGAAAATGCTCAAATGCTCTTATTCTATCATCCTTTACTTGTTTGAGAAAATGCGCAGAAAATGCAATTTCCGTTTCAATATCTTCAAAAGGAAGAGACACGACCTTCTTTGGGAGAGTA
>SEYY01022911.1:12500-25000 GCA_009176605.1 Armadillidium nasatum | reverse complement strand
GCATAAGCATCCTAATTTGATTTTAACATTCTGAGAAACAAGTGGTTTAAAAATTTTTGTTTTTGTACCTAGGATCTAAAAAGGTTGCAATTGTATAAGCATCATCATTTTCCAGGTTTTCAAATCTGTCGTTCATCTCCTTCATTAATGTTTCAGTCATCCTTGAAACTCCCTTAGACTTAATAACATTTGTTAACACAACTTTCAATGTTGAAACAAGTGGTATCACATCTGACAAACATGATTCAGCTGAACTTATAGTCTTTGTTAATTCTTCAAAAGGCTTAAGGATATTAATACAATTATTTAAAATGTCATTTTCGTCATCTGTTAGAGGCTTTAATTTTGTACTGCTAGAAGCACAAAGGCAAATAGCCTCATTAATTTCTCTCATCCTCTCAAGCATATGCAAACTACTATTCCAGCGTTTTTGAATATCTTGCATAACAGAAAGTGGACGAACATTTAATCTTGTTTGTATTTTCTTCAGCTCATTTTGGGCTACAACGGAGTGATTGAAATGCGTAGCAATTAACCTACATTTGGTTATTAAATCGGTACACATTTTTGACTCATAATGGAATTTTTAACTATTATCTGAGTTTGGTGTGCAAAGCAATCTACATTTTTCACTCTTGCCAGAGAAAGTGCTTTTTTTTTATATTTGTGCCCGAATCCCTGACTACGCAGTGCACTTCATTAATGAAATCTTCCATTTTGTCAGCATCTTTTCAAATACAGTTTCAAGATAGTCGCCTGTATGGCGCTCAGAAAGAGGTTCTGCATTCAATACAAAGTTTTGCCTTTGAAAGTTTTTATCGATTGCATGATACGTAATTTTTTACTATCCGCGCATGCGGATGCGGTTGCGGATATCCAATTGCGGATATCCGAGGATGCGGATATTGGAAAAATGATGCGGATATCCGCAGTTGCGGATGCGGATGCGGATATCCGGTCCACCTCTAATATATATATATATATATATATATATATATATATATATATATATATATATATATATATATATATATATATATATATTATAGGAAAATACTAATCAGTAGAGAATTTTCGTTTCACTTCCATTCTTTTCTTCAGAGTATATATTTTATTTAATTTTCTAAATCAATTATATGCATGTAAGTATGTATGCATGTATGTTTGTGTAGGTTTCTCAGTTCGTCTGTTTGTGTATGTAGACTACCGTACGCATTATGTTCTTTTTTTAACTAAATGTAGATTGCAATTACATCTAAAATAATAAATAATAGTAACTGATTCTTTATTTTTCTTTTTTCTTTATTTCTGATTTATCTATGCATTTATCCAAAGGAATTTGCATTGAATACTTTTTTGTTGACTCAAACCCCCCCTCAAAAAAACAGAAGTATAAGCAGGAAAATGGGAAGTCCTTCTCTGTTTCCTAACTGTAAGGGATACTGTTTGTTTATTTTCATACAGGAGTTAAAGTTAAAGTTAAAATTCAAGATAAAGTTAAAGTTAAAGTGCGATTTTCACCTTTTTCAGATGAATATATGAACTTTCCCATTTTTTGAATGGCATAAACGGGGAGGAACTTTTCTAGGTAGTATATACCTAGGATCCCCAAGTGGGACCGAACCGGCGCCCTCAGGCACGTGAGTCAATCACTCTACCGCTTGAGCCACGGTGGACAGCCTATTGCTTATTCTATAATTTTATCTTGTAAGCTTTATTCAATAATTGGAATCATTTAAATTTAAATTATATTAATAATACAAATAATTAATCATTTTATTGATAAAATTTAAATTTAAATTAATATTAATAACTAATAATAATAATAATTAATAATAATAATAATAATAATAATAATAATAATAATAATAATAATAATAATAATAATAATAATAATAATAATAATAATAATAATAATAATAATAATAATAATAATAATAATAATCGAAGTTTCCTAAACTTATTAGCTGTTGCGCCCATACAGCTTGAAATCCTTGATCGGGTTTTATCGTCGGTTTTATTTCCGACCCTCAGGACTCTTCTTCCCTCACCCCAATTCCTATCACCTCCCACCTAAGCCTCCCCCACACTTCCCCCCCTCCCACGTAAGAGACAAATCCGTAGACACTGTTTGTAATTCAGTTTGGAATTTGTTGGCATTAAGAAGACGAAGGGCCGAAAATCTTTGGGGGTATCCCGCCCCCCTCAAGGGTGTCTTTTTTTTCTCCGTCGTGTCATTGGGGAAATTTATTTAGTGGAAAAGTGGATTTATTGCTTTGAGGTTCGAATCGAAAACGAAGAATATTGTTTATATTGTAAATAACGAAATAAAATACACTTCCGTAATGAATGTATATATATATATATATATATATATATATATATATATATATATATATATATATATATATATATATATATATATATATATATATATATATATATATATATGTGTGTGTATCTATGTATATGTGCAAACCTGTAGGTATTATGTGTGCGTGTATGTGTGTATATATATGTATGAAATGTATGTATGTTTCGGTACGTATGTTAGTCCTTCTGTTTGTTAATGTAGACCACTACATGCATAATGTTCTTCATGGAGAAAAAGAACACAGAAATACTTTCAGTCGATTATATTAACATTTTCCGGTTTATTTCTCTCTGTTCTTTCCACTCGTGCCGTATCTCTCAAAATGTTACATTTCTGCTATGCCGGAATCCCAATTTCGCATTTCAAACTGTGTTTTAAAACTTCATTAAGTTAAAAGTGTTTAAATATCTCTTTTTTTTTTTTTTTTTTTTTTTTTTTTTTTTTTTACAGTAAGTTCCTATTAGAAAAAATAATTTCACTTGTTACAAGATTTAAACTGAAAAGATATATGCTAATTACAGGTGATTTATGTAAAAGATCGGAAGTAACATTCAGTTTTTAACATTCATTTTAAATAATAAATAAGAAGCTATTGTATGAGATAACTGAGTAGATTTCAAAAATAACATTCAGTTTTGAACATTCATTTTAAATAATAAATAAGAAGCTATTGTATGAGAATACTGAATAGATTTCGAAAATAACATTGTTTTGAACATTCATTTTAAATAATAAATAAGAAGCTATTGTATGAGATAACTGAGTAGATTTCAAAAATAACATTCAGTTTTGAGCATTCATTTTAAATAATAAATAAGAAGCTATTGTATGAGATAACTGAGTAGATTTCAAAAATAACATTCAGTTTTGAACATTCATTTTAAATAATAAATAAGAAGCTATTGTATGAGATAACTGAGTAGATTTCAAAAATAACATTCAGTTTTGAGCATTCATTTTAAATAATAAATAAGAAGCTATTGTATGAGATGACTGAATAGATTTCGAAAATAACATTCAGTTTTGAGCATTCATTTTAAATAATAAATAAGAAGCTATTGTATGAGATAACTGAGTAGATTTCGAAAATAACATTCAGTTTTGAACATTCATTTTAAATAATAAATAAGAAGCTATTGTATGAGATAACTGAGTAGATTTCGAAAATAACATTCAGTTTTGAACATTCATTTTAAATAATAAATAAGAAGCTATTGTATGAGATAACTGAGTAGATTTCGAAAATAACATTCAGTTTAGAACATTCATTTTAAATAATAAATAAGAAGCTATTGTATGAGATAACTGAGTAGATTTCAAAAATAACATTCAGTTTTGAACATTCATTTTAAATAATAAATAAGAAGCTATTGTATGAGATAACTGAGTAGATTTCGAAAATAACATTCAGTTTTGAACATTCATTTTAAATAATAAATAAGAAGCTATTGTATGAGATAACTGAGTAGATTTCAAAAATAACATTGTTTTAAACATTCATTTTAAATAATAAATAAGAAGCTATTGTATGAGATAACTGAGTAGATTTCAAAAATAACATTCAGTTTTGAGCATTCATTTTAAATAATAAATAAGAAGCTATTGTATGAGATAACTGAATAGATTTTGAGTATTTATATCCTTACCAGTGAATACATATCAATATTTACAGCGTTTAAAAAACTCTGAAACCAAAGAGTAAAAACAGAAAATATTTATTTTAATAAAAAAAAATTATAAACTTTGAAGAGTTTGATTATTTCTTTTCAAACTATACGAACCTTTCACTTCGGGTACATTTAAAAGTAAATAATTGAATAAAATGCATATTCCTTCACTATATATATATATATATATATATATATATATATATATATATATATATATATATATATATATATATATATATATATATATATATATATATATATATATATATATATATATATATATATATATATATATATATATATATATATATATATATATATATATATATATATATATATATATATATATATATATATATATATATATATTTTTTTTTTTTTTTTTTTTTTTTTTTTTTTTTTTTTTTTTTTTTTTTTAAAAAAAATTTTAAAAAAATAAAAAAAGAAGGCGAATTGTAATTGAAATATGTAACATTAAAAATTTCTAAATTTTTCAAAGTTTTTATACAAATTTTAATTAATAAATCAAAATAAATTCATGAAATAAAAATTTTTTCTTGAATTTTTGATATTATATATATAATATATTAATATATATATATATATATATATATATATATATATATATATATATATATATATATATATATATATATATATATATATATATATATATATATATATATATATATATATATATATATATATATATATATATATATATATATATATATATATATATATATATATATATATATATATATATATATATATATATAAATAATCACCTTCCTCCAGGTAGGACTAAATCCTGTTAGTGGGATCTTTCGAGGAAGATCCCTGGGTTTCAAGGGCCCACGGCGGATACCGCTGGCTGGGCCAGGCCTATCGCGGATGCCGGAGATTATTCCATCAGTGGCAAGAGCACTCCACTGTTGTACTCGTTTAACGACTGAGTCATTCGGAGCTATGCGCAAGGAGAAATCGCTCACATTTCCCGCTCCGGCCAGGCCTCGAACCCTGGACCTCTCGGTTGCTATAACGAGTGCTATAATATATATATATATATATATAATATATATATATATATATATATATATATATATATATATATATATATATATATATATATATATAGAGAGAGAGAAAATATATATATATATATAGATAAGAGAGAGAGAGAGAGAAAGAGAAAGAGAGAGAGAGAGAGAGAGAGAGAGAGAGAAAGAGAGAGAGAGAGAGAAGAGAGAGAAAGAAAGAAAGAGAGAGAGAGAGAGAGAGAGAGAGAGAGAGAGAGAGAGAGAGAGAGAGAGAGAGAGAGAGAGAGAGAGAGAGCTTTGACTTACCATTTATAGATCTTAGAAAATCCTATAACACGATTACAAGAAGGAGATTGAGGAATATGCTAGAGAGAGAATACGCTGTGAGCAAGAAGCAAAGTTGAGCTTTAGAAAGTTTGCATAAGAAAAGCAAGTGAAATATAAGAACAGAATTTCAGAATAAGGAATGATTTTGAGGTGAGAACAGGAATTAATTAAGGAGGGAAGCTTGGTGTTACCGTGTGCAGTCGGGGGAATCCTTTGAGTTAGTATGATTGAGTCGTATTTCATGAGCCTTCTCATTGTTATTTACTTCTGAACTGTCGTGGTTCAGTTGGTAGAGCTTTGACTTACCATCTTAGAGGTCTCGGTTTCGAATCCTCTTTCAGTAGACTTGAATTTTATATATATATATATATATATATATATATATATATATATATATATATATATATATATATATATATATATATATATATATATATATATATATATATATATATATATATATATATATATATATATATAAAATGAAAACTTTGCGAGTTTTTTTGAATTTATCTTTTTCTTGGTATTATCAATTAGTGATCTTAATTGATTATAAGTCAATTAATAATTATAAAGTGCGCATCAAAGGAAAATTCAATAATTAATGAAACCATTAATTCAATTTTGAACTTTTTCTCATTCGAGATTAGCGATACTTTTTAGCGTTTTTCGTTAAAAATGCGAATCCGAAAAATGCTTTGTGAAGCAACTTTTATAAAATGAAAGATAACTTTTTTTTTATTATTCCTATTTAGGGCTTTTTATACGTTTGGTTTTGAAATATTAAAAACTGTTTTTTTATTATTATTATTAATATTCTAGTTCTTGTTTTTTTTTTTGTTTTTTTTTCTATTTTCATTTTTATTATTTATTTTTTATATTTTTTTTAAATTTATTATTATTATTTATTATTTTTTTATATTATAGTATATATATATATATATATATATATATATATATATATATATATATATATATATATATATATATATATATATATATATATATATATATATATATATATATATATATATATATATATATATATATATATATAATATATTAGACTGGTCCTTATTTACAGAGGAGAAAGGTTTTTCTTCGAGAATAAAAGGTAGGACCTGTTAGACGTATTCATCACATGGTAAAACAATCTATAAAATATTTCAGATCAATCGGATAATATTAATTTGTTCCCTATCGAGGTTAAAATTTGGAGACATGATTAAATTTCAAAATTTATTGATATCAATTTTTAACATGCTTAACATATCGAAAAAGACATAATAGAAAATGTTCATAATTTTTTAAATATAATAATTGAATATGCATTCGTACACCTACAATATAATCTTAGAATAAAAACTTAACGTATATTCTTTCCTTTTCGGTATATCACGCGTATAGATCTGGTATCTAAATCTAAATGAAGATTTTTATTTAGGATATATTCCAAATAATCTTCTTTGATAAACATTTTATTTCTTTTTTTCTTCGACTTGATGTCCGGTATCCGTGGTTTCAATAGTTTGTGACAGCACGCGTCGTTTTATTAACACGTTGAGTGCCAAGTGACCCACCGGTGGGTCACATGGCACAAAACAAAATTTTTTTTATATCAGGACCATCTTTCTTTGAATGTCGTCGTTTATTCTTTCATCATATATTGAAAATGCTTAACATTTCTCACTTAAATACCATAAGTGACTAATAATATTATGAATTGTTATTTCAGCAATAAGTTTATTGTGGTTTTTGAATTCAAAAAGATTTTTAAGGAAATTAATGTAATTTATGGAAGCTTCAATTGCATTTGTAGTAGAAAACCATGTTTTCACATAACATTTCCTTATAAAGTAACATATTCGTTTTAGTACGTTCTCCTCTGTTGTTGTTAATTTAAATTGTTGTCTAAATAGATATACTTTTAAGCAATATATTGTTTTTCACATCCATCTCCCTAAGTGATATGCTCCTGGTTGCCGGAAATGTATTCTGCTTGATGGACTATTACTTAGAAAAATTATTACTAGTTCCAAAAATTCTTTATAATCATGACGAGGTTGATTCTCTTTAATTTTATTTTGGGCATACAGTAAGATCTCATTTACATTATCTTTTTATACTGTTCTTACCCCTGTATCTGCCTCCCATGTCAAATATTGTGCCTTGTTAATATTGTTCCAAGGTTTTTGAAATTTAAATAAAGGGATTTCTGGCCCTTTAGTGGGAGAAAGTTGTATTTTGCTGAAAACTCACTGTCATACAATTTTAGAAAATATGGTATCGATCGACAAGCAAAAAACATATCACGGTTTAGTTTTTATTCGAGAAAATAACATGAGTTTTTCAGCCTCCCTGTATTACTGGCAGTTGTGTCAAAAACAAAAGCTTGAATAGTGTCTAGTTGTGGCCATCCCTGTAGTGTTATCATATACAGCTGATGTTATCTCTGTACCTATTCCTGATGAAAGTTCTGGAACTGCTAGAGATTATTCTACGCTGAAAAGCTGTTGCTATCACTGGAAGTCGATCAACAATATCAGAGAACATTTTAGAATCCCAGTGAAAAACTACATAGTTTAATTTCGAAGCATTATATTTAGATCTAACGCTTAACTTTGCTTGCCAACGAAACTTTTCTCTACCCCTTTTTAAAGGACGTGCGGTTGACGACATTCTCTCTGATTTAAATATAGTGCCTCAGCGCAAGCTGTCAATATATGAACAACATTTCTATCGCTAATTTTACATTTATCTAGTGCTGCTGAGAGTCTAGATGTCAAGATTTCTTTTCTAGCTCGTTTGGGGGAAACGTGAGTACTTTGAATCGACAAATCACTTTCTATATCAGAGTATTCGTCGATATCTGGCGTACAGTGGATTGCTAGATGATTGAATAGCTTCCGCTTTAGTTTCTATCTGGGAGTCTTGAGTTTCGGTATCATTTGATGAGGATAACAGATAATTTTCATTCTGAATATACATTTCAAAATACGATTACTCGATATTATAATAGACAATAGCGTTATGAAATATAATATGTAAGAAACATCAGATTGACAGTAAGTGCAAATTGGTAAAATATTACAGTTATTTAAAATTCAATTACATAACTTCACTAACCTAAATATGTAGTGGTCGAAAGGTGATTTTCTCTTCTTTTTAATTCCTTTGCTACTAGTTCAGCCTTTCAGTACTTCTGCAGCTGTTACCTTCTTATCTATACCCAACATGAAACCAACAAGTCCTTTTCGTCGCTTACAAATGTAAAAAATAAATTTCTATCTTCCTCTATTTTGAAAATATCTATTGCATTTGCATGGCATATATCGGATAAATCATCTAGACTGCCTTTAAATTCTTTTTCTTTTTATCTACATAATTCACTTTTTCTTTTTTTGTGCTTTTTTAGTCCGTGATGATATTCGTATAACTTTTTATATTTTTTTGACGAAGTCCAAACGATATTGCGTTGGTATACCTGCCGTTTTCCAGAACAATAAACATTCAAAAATTACAGGAGATGCAATGTCATGTAAATTTAAATTTACAGTACGCATGTTATAAAATAGGACACGTTAAACCTCTCCTCGAGAGGGGAGTTTACTCCCGGTTATTTGATTTTTCATTGAACCGAGGTGTAACAGTTCTTTCTGTGACATATTTAATTTTAATAATAACATAAAAATATATTAAAACACTGTAATATTATGTAAAAGGAAATCTTAATACACTCCTGATTACTGTGCATTGTGCACTTCATCTTACAGGATATTTACGTATAACCAAGGTATAAAAAGCACATACTAACCAACACAAGTTAGCATAACAGATGCCGCTACAAGATGGTAACATTTGACGTCCGTGTGGCACAAGTTGCTGTTAATCGATTGACCTCAAATTTAGAATAAATAATTTAAGAGAATATGGAACAAATCTACGGGGACCTGTATATAAATACAATAACTTCAAAAATAAGGACAAGTCTATTCAAAAGAAAATTTTGTAATGACTATAATTCACATCCACTCCCGCTCAACCGCACTCACTCAAAAAATCATATAGAAATAATAATTTACCTTCCGTTAAAAGATATAAATGAAAAGTATGAAATCAAAAGTAATATTTTTTATTAACATTTAAATTAATGGTATAATATTCAAGGTATTTTTCAATTTTTTGTAAAAGTTACTCTAAGCTTAATTAAACGAAGAAATTTTTTAAAAAATATAAATTAAAAAATTTAAAAAATACGTAATCTTTAAAAATGTTAACATGCTGCATTTGTAATGGAATAAAGATCCTTATATTATATTTTAAACTTTTAATATAGTAGAAACCACGACACAAAGCACACGCACAATAATGGAAAAAATCAACACACTTACAATGGATTTAAAAAGAAATTATTCTTTTAAGATAAAATCTAAACCAACTTCATTGAAACCTTGTTATTTATTCAGTTAAATATTCACTTCTTGGCAACAATTCACCTTTATCGTAAATCTTCTTTTTAATGTTGGTTTTGTCGTCAGAAATAGTTATTCCACATACGATTATCTGAACCTAAGCTTAAGTTTAATCTTGGATCTGCATTTATTTTTTAATTTTTAAGTACGTAAATTTTTAGGGAAATCCTTGAATTTGAATTAAAATATTAACTGTTTTGCTGTTTACATGTTATTCTTATTCTTGTCATCGTCCACAATAAATTGGAATCTTTTATTAAATGTGACTGATGATTTTTTTATAATACAATAAATTTTATCGTATTGGTATTACAGTATGTAAATTATAAATTAGAATACTATCAATTTTTCACGAAATATTATTCAAAAAGGTCCTTTTAAAATGATCTCATTCTTATTACTTGCTGAAATCTCAAAATGCTTATCGTTATCACATATGGAACTTGTTGTAGAACTACAAAATTATTCATATATTCTTGTTTGCATATTACAATACAGAATAATGACCTTAACAATATTATGGTCTAAATTCTGCACAATTTAAAAATAAAAAATAAAAAATCTACGGATCTTACATCAAAAGTTTCATTACTTGAAACTCTGTGCGAGCAAAATTAAAACCGTATTAGTGTTAATATGTTTTAATTTTATTTGATTTAGGTTAAGTAAATAGACCTTTTTAACCGTGACTTTCGAACTCTTTATTTTTTATTTAGTTTTAGTCAGTAACTAAAAATGTCACTATTGTTTTCTTATAATTTTGAATGAATTTTATATTATATATATATATATATATTATATATATATATATATATATATATATATATATATATATATATATATATATATATATTATATATATATATATATATATATATATATATTATATATATATATATATTATCAGGATTATCTGTTTGGGTTCCTCCTTTTTATCCAGCCACCTCTGTTTTGTGTAATTCTCTTCCATCTTCTGTGTTTGCTGCAGCATTTATTCTTAAGTACTTTAAGAGCCTCGTCTGCTCAGCAGCGAAATAAATGTTAGGTGTGAATTGCAGGTTTTCCTTGAATAGGGCTTTGCTCGTGGGAGGAGGTGATATATATATATATAATATATATATATATATATATATATATATATATATATATATATATATATATATATATATATATATATATATATATATATTATATATATATATATGAAATGTAATATATTGCAGGTTTGGAGTTTCAATATAAGAAGTTTTAAATAATTCACAAACCCATACCAAAAGTTTTCTTTCTTTAGGATCAAATTTTTTTTTTTTTTTTTTTTTTTTTTTTTTTTTTTTTTTTTTTTTTGTGGAAAATTTTTTAAAAGAAAGTTTAAAGCCTACTACAATTACACTTTTCTAAATCTTCTTCTTCTTTTTATTTTTCTTTTCTTCTTCTTATTCTAATTCTTATTCTTCTTTTTCGAATTCTTTTTCTTATTGTTTTTGTTATTCTTATTCTTAATTCGTTTTTCTTTTTCTATATCTTCTTATTCTTCTTCTACTACTACTACTTATTCTTATTCTTATTTTTCTTCTTTTTTTTAGTTTTCCTCTTACTTTTTTCTCTTCTATTATTTATCTTTTTCTTCTTCTTCTTTTTTTTTGTTTTTTTCTTTTATATTATATATATATATATATATATATATATATATATATATATATAATATATATTATATATATATATATATATATATATATATATATATAATTATATATTATATATTTATCTCATTTTCTTTTTCCGTTCTTCTTCTTCTCAATAATGAAAGATTCTTTTACTTATTCCATCACTCTTTTCTTCTTCTCTCTCCCATTTCTTTTTTTCATCTCTTTCATCCCCGTCTTTTCTTTCTTCTTTCATTCTCAAATTCTTTCTTCTCTTGGTCACCTACCGACGAAGGCAGGAAAATCGCAAATCATCATCTTGATTAAGAGTCGACAGGCTCAAGAACATAGTCTTGGGAAATGCTCAAGTCTAAGGAAAAGATGATGATAATGGAAGGATGTGTTATGCATGATTATCCTACAAATATAAAGAACATATATATATATATATATATATATATATATATATATATATATATATATATATATATATATATATATATATATATATATATATATATATATATATATATTAAGCTAGAAAAGTTAATATCTCACGGGCATTGCCATTTTCTTGGAGAGAAATTATTTCTAGGAAGTATATACCCAGGATCCGCATACGACATCGAACCCGGCGCCCAAATCGTGAGACAAACACTCTACCGTTTGTGTCAGGTAGACTGCATATATATATATATATATATATAATATATATATATATATATATATATATATATATATATATATATAATATATATATATATATATTAAATATATATATATATTATATATATATATATATATATATATATATATATATATATATATATATATATATATATATATATATATATATATATATATATATATATATATATATATATATATATATATATATATATATATATATATATATTATATATATATATATATATATATATTATATATATATATATATATATATATATATATAT
>SEYY01022910.1:0-20000 GCA_009176605.1 Armadillidium nasatum | reverse complement strand
TGTATTTTATATTACTCAACCGCCAAAGAAAAGTATGTGTAGAATGCATGTAAACATATTTTGACTTCATATTTTCAATATAGTGAAAATAGGAGAGGTTCGTGCTATATCAAATTATTACCAATAAATATATGGATGGTTTAGGTATTATATAGAAAAACTTTACTAAGCAAAGTTGGCGGGTATATATGAATTTTAGATCAACCTATGACTAAGCCTAATAGGCAGTTTTTTCTTGTAGTGGGTGATGGTTCATTGAATGTTGCATGTATAATTGGGCTTAGTTTTATTTTTATCTTTGCATGAGTAAACTGATGACTAGGGATAGGATAACCTAGTCTTTCGTGCATGTATTATATTGATGTCTGTCAAGTTAGCAAAAGATTTTAGCTAAAGATTTTTTTTAAGGACAAACTTCAGAGGACAAATAGGACAGACAACCACAGTGTAAAAATAAATAAGAATTATTAAAATATAATTTAAAAAATATAAATATATATCATAACTCACGGGTTGGGGGTACGGGGGGCAGAGCCCCCCGTAGATAGATGTTTGGGTGCCATGCATCTGTATTCATTAAATTTATTATATTTTTAAACTTATATTTTACTATTTATTATTTATTTTTACACTGTGGTGTTGTCTGTCCTATTTGTCCCCTGAAGTTTGTCCTTAAAAAAAAAACTTTAGCTAAAATGTTTTGCTAACTTGACACACATCACTTGATCTCCCTTTAACATTAAATGGTTGAGTATTAGATATAACCTCATTTTCCATTGAATCAAAATTATTTCTCAAGTTAGTTTCAGCCTGTCTAATTTCATGTAAAACATCAGTGTCCGTGCGGGCACATTCATGAGTATCAACACTAAGGGTGGAATCAATTGATTCACAAGAACTGTCGGTATCCAATGTCAAAACACTTTCTGTGGCCTTCCATGAGCAGAAGGACCATCTTTAAACTTAAACTTCTTCTTTCTTTTCCCCATCTAAATTAAATACAAAGCATCCACCAATCTGGTGAGTCGCAAATATGAATTGAATATTTTGAACAAATGACTAACTAAAACTCGTACTGGTAAGTTATACTTAAAATATAAATGAAACCTAAACTTGGCCTAAATAGTTTGTGTAAACTCCAATATAGCCAAAAATCTAATAAAAGCATAAGGCACACGCCAATACCCGATCGCTGGACTTAATAAAACTCCAAAAGTCAAACGTGGAATCAGAATGGTAATGACTAAGGATGGCGACGGCGTAGGATTTAAACAATTTTTCAACAAATTTTTTTCTGAATTAACAGAATGGGCTAACAAACTACAACTTCAGTTCCACCCACCCTACTAGAGGGTATTTTGCGAAGCTGCTAACAAAAAATAAATAAAGCAAACCTTTTATTTTATATATAATAAAATACTAATACAAAAACTAATAAAATAATAATAATAATAATAATAAAATAATATTGATTATAGTAATATTAATAATAATAATAATAATAATAATAACGATAGTTTAGTATTAGCTTTGCTGGCAGCCTTTACATGCTTGAATTAAATTAAATTGCGATTTTAACTAGCGGTCGTCTTCGGATTTTTCTTTTCTGTCCTCCTTCCACTTCTTTTTCTGGAAGATTTTGCTCGTTCCTTATATGTACACACTTATATATATATATATATATATATATATATATATATATATATATATATATATATATATATATATATATATATATATATATATATATATATATATATATATATATATATATATATATATATATATATATATATATATATATATATATATATATATATATATATATATATATATATATATATATATATATATATATATATATATATATATATATATATATATATATATATATATATATATATATATATATATATATATATATATATATATATATATATATATATATATATATATATATATATATATATATATATATATATGATGGTTCGGATGTCATTTTTTCTCATCTGCGGTTGCGGATGCGAATATAAAATTTTCAAGTGTGGATGCAGATGTTGAATTTTCGAAAATGCGGATGCGGATGTTAAATTCTCGAAAGTGTGGATGCGGATATATAATTTCTGCAAGGCTGGATGTGAATGTATAATTTTCGCATGTGCGGATGCGAATGTTAATTTTGATGAGGATGCTCTGCGGATGCCATAACTACTGCATATATTTCTTCGGAATTTAAAACCAAAATTGTGTAAAGAATCAATTAATAAATACTACGACAATATTAATTATGAACCAAACTAAAATTAGTAATATGAAGGATAAAATAATTCTGTAATTATCAAATAATGTGACTTTGATTTCATCGCTGCTGCTCTATTTTTTGTTCAAAGTTTTATTATAAATATCTAAATAATTTTTCTGAAATGGCTATCCTTAAAACTACGTTTGTGCATGAAACTTGTTCAGTTTCAGAAACAGCAAAAGAAGCAACTTGTGAAAACATTTACCCATATATATATATATATATATATATATATATATATATATATATATATATATATATATATATATATATATATATATATATATATATATATATATATATATATATATATATATATATATATATATATATATATATATATATATATATATATATATATATATATATATATATATATATATATATGTTGATGACATACTATTTGTTTACGCAAAAAATTCCAATATTACTAATTTTCATCACTACATTAACAACATAAGCCCCACAATAAAATTTACCATTGAACTAATAACACCCTTCCGTTTTTGGATGTATTAATTAATCAATTGGAAAAGACCCTCTCCACCTTGGCTTTTCTATATATACAAAAAACCCACTCACAACCCAAAATACATACATTGGTACTCAAATCATAGCCAAAAAATAAAAATGGGAGTCATCATCACTTTGTCACTACGAATATGCAGTAGCAATAACCTAAAAACCGAAATTAACTCAATCATTGAAACCTTTAAAAAATTAGCTTACCCTATTAACATTATATATAAAAGTATAAATAAAGCGAAAAAGATATTTATTGATAAGGAAACAATTCAAACACTAACAATAATAAGTTTATTAATTATCAAAATACATTAGCATTAAACACTTACACTAACCTAAAAATAGATAACTTAAACATAATAACTAAATATAGTAATACTTTAAAAAAACAAATGAAACCTATAATTGTTAATAATTTCCAATCCTTAATTTACGGCATTCCATGTAGATCATGTAATGAGTTACTTCGGCGAGACCTGTGATTTGGGCAGACGAAAATACCAACATTCCTACGACATGCCAACTTTCAATCGTGCATTACCATTAATATCACACCTAGAAACAAAAAAACCATCTAATTAAAGTTGATAACTTCACTATATTAAAATACATAAGAAATCATAACTTTAAAAAATTCTATGAATCCACAATAATTAAAAATAACTCAAACTTCAACAGAGACTCAGGAAATTACAAGATCGACAACATAACTAATCACTATTTAAAACAATCTAACTCATGTAAAAATATAACACACATATTAAAGGAATGGAGAACCAAGAATAGTAAAAGCAACCAACCGATTCAGAACTGAAATCAGAATGAAAAAAGTGTACATTGACCTCTCGCAGTCTCACCCTGAAAGAGGCGAGTCGAAATGGCTAGAGAAAGCTAGGTTGTACTTGCATAGTGAAATCTTGGATCTACATATTTCAAATAAATATAAAAATCGAAGAATTAAAAAGTTAGTAGTTTTCTTTTAACAAGTGTAATGATAGGGAAAAAGAAGAACTAAATATATATTTATGAACCCCTAAAAAAAAAAAAAAAAAAAAAGTAGCTAATGTACGGCGTTTAGATTTATCAGATTGAGGATGATATAATTAAATTAAGTGAAACATTATAACTTTTTACCCTAGATTTCATTACCATATATATATAAAATTTAGAGACATCATCTGTTACCTGACTGTCCTTCCAATTCCACTCTGCAATGTCTCTTCGTATTACATTTTCTTCAAGAATTTGAATTCAACTTTTTCTATATCACAATCCTCACCATGATTAAAAACTTTCAACACCTTACACCACTAGTAAATTGGCTTTGCGTTTGAATAATATACTACATAATATTTATTCACGGATTTGTCTGTTATTTTTTATAGATTTATCTTTTCTCTATTGTTCTTTGTCTTACTAACTAACTGTCCGTGTTTCTGCTTCCATTATATCACTTACATCTCACTCAAACTCTTCCAAACTAACCTCAGATGGTACAGATGAGCGTTCATCTTCATAATACTTTTTCCTTCCTTTTTTTTTTGTAGTTTGTTTAGATGTAAGAGGGGATTGGTTTAAGTATTGCTTTTATACTCACTCTTCTATATACCTTGCAAACAATGTTTTGTGTTAAATTTGTTGTTTGAATTTATAAAATAAATATATATAATTTATTTAATTTTATACAATGAAATGTATTTATGCAATACAATTATATGTACGGAATCTTTTAATTTTTATTTTTCTAGCAAGGTCACAGTGTGTGGCATGAGTCACTGCTCTCCAAGCTCCCCTCCTTTGGGTTTCCTCCTTCTCTTTGCTTACTTATGTCTAGCTTTCTTTCTAATCGTTCCATTTTGGCTGTAGTTGATGGTGCGACTTCTTCTTCCTTCTCTGTCAATAGTGGTGGTGTTCCTCAGGGCTCTGTCTTGTCTCCTACTCTATTCCTACTTTTCATTAATGATCATCTCAGTTGCTCTTCTAACCCTATTCATTCATATGCCGATGACTCGACCCTCTATTCTTCTACTCATTTTAAATCTGCTCCCTCCTTTGCATCTAGAGTTGCGTCTCGTGTTCATCTTTCCGATTCCATTCCTTGCAGATCTGGATAGAATTTCCCAGTGGGGTCGTCTCAACCTTGTGAAATTCAACCCTTTAAAAACTCAACTTCTAGAAATCTCCCTCTCAAAGACACCTCCTAACTTTTCTATTTCTTTCGACGGTTCTCCCGTCTCTCCTGTTGACAATATAAATATTCTTGGCCTTAACATAAACAAAAAAATGTCTTGGAAACCTCACATCACAATGGTTGCTCTCTGACTCAAGACCTACCCACAATAAAGAATGTTATTCTTTATTTTACTCAAGAAATAACAATTTAAAATTATGTTCAAAATATACTCCTTCCTTTCAGAAAAGTTTCATATACATAAGAAGAAGGGAAAAAAAAAAAAAAAAAAAAAAAAAAAAAAAAAAAAAAAAAAAAAAAAAAAAAAAAAAAAAAAAAAAAAAGGAAAAATTTTTATCGCAATCATTGTCAATTTTCTGTTGATTAATTTACTATATTGTCTTATAAATCTCTCTGCTCTACTTTATCCTATTAAGAGTGAAATGCTGTTTGGCAGTGTGGCCAAATATACACTCCAATACGAACTCGAATCACAACAGAAAAATTGGAAAAATGATTGTTTCTGCGTCAGAATTTAACAGCTCTAATATTAAATTACTAGAATTTTGCATGTCTTAATATTAAATTTTCCCACTGAGCTTATGAGATACAAAAGGTACTTGTCATACGTTAATTAAATTTGCATATGAACATTTTCAACGATTTCATAAATCATTTGTATGACAAGGAACTCAATACTGCATATTTTGAGCAGGATGGAGTAAATTATCAAATGACCAACATTAGCATGTAGGAAATCGAGTCCTTTCTTGAAGGGAAGGATGGGTCAATTCCAAGGGATTTTGGTAGCCAAGGTTACCTGATCTTAGAACCGCTAAATTTCTTCCTATGAGACATGCTGAAAGGGAAAGTGTATTGTAACAAGCTACGTACTCTTGTGCAACTGTAATACAACATTCGGCAGGCAATTAACACTGTTACTCCCAATATAGTAGTGGCAACATTCTGCAACATGGAAAAGCACATACAGACATGCCTTGATGCTCACTTTCAACACTTGTGATTTCAGCAAAATTCTCACACATGCACACACACACAAAGGACTGTTCATGACAAATTTTATTAACTTATGACAACTAGTCTCCTATTTATAAGCACACATCTGGGGCCGAGAGCAAATCTGACACACTGTATTATACTAAATATTAAAATTATATTTCATTACACATTTGAATAAAGAAAAGATAATTTAATTCTTGTGTCTTACCAAAGTATTAAATTAATTAAAATTTTTAAAAAAATAAACCTTTTCAATTTCATAAAAAAAAATATTCTAAATCGTTCCATCACTTCTGTATTCTCAGCACAAGGGAGCTTGTCCTCACTCCAGACTTACTCACCATCTTCACAATAAAGAATATTAGTCTTTATTTTACATAACTAACAACATCAAAAATTTTGTTCAAAATATACTCCTTCCTTTCAGCAAATCTTCGAATACATAAGAAAATTAAAGATTTACTCGTACAATAAAATAAAATTTAGAGAGAGAGTTCATTCTTCTCACTGTTTTTCCTCTTCAACTTTGTTATTTGTTTTTAAATTACCTTTATTTTTCCTATCCAAATATTTTTTAATTTTTTTTCCCTATTCAACGTCGTGTTTCCCTCTTTTACTTTTCTCGAGATATATACTTCTCCATGTATGTAAAAGCAAGTGTCTTTTTAAGGTTCCTTTTTGATTGCATTCATATCTGCTGTGAGAACATTTAAATAACTTTACATTTACATTTGATTGTGTGCTCTCCCATTACATGCATAGGGACAGTCAGACCATTTAAATAACTTTATATTTATTTTCATGATTTAACAAATGGATTTTTAAACTTCCTTTTTGATTACATTCATAGCAGCAGTGAGAACATTTAAACAATTTGATGTTGCTGTGAATTAACAAATGATGTTTCAACAAAATTTTAACATTACATTCATAACTGCAATGGGCTCATTTTAACTTCCATTTTTCATGTGTTTTTAAATGGCTTTTTAAAAAACTCATTTTTGCTTTTAAAACTAAAATTACAAAATCTGCAACCGAGGTTTTCCTGAGGACTCTTTTTAATACTTTGATCACGTGTTACCGAAGTTGGGTGTCTCCTCCTTCAAGTCCTTTTCATTTTGGAAACTTTCTCTACTTCAACATCGCCGCCAAGGAGTCTCTCTACAAAATAATAATAAAAAATCGTATTTTTGCAACGTAAATTTTATATACTTTATAACAATCGTATTAAATATAAAATTCTTAATTTTTAAAATTTATTTTAATGTCGAAAAAATTTTAACATTTCACTATAATCAAAACCAAATTTACGATTGCAACTCTGGCAATCGTAAATTTTTATTATTTTTATTATTATTATTTTGAAGTGCGACCTTAAATTTTTTACTCATTTAATTTAAGCTTTCAAATTATATTTCTTCAAAGATTCATAGACCATTCCGTTTCCCTTCGATGCCTTTTGGTTCGTCCCTTTTTACGCTTAACCTTCTCATGGGGTCTCTAGTGTACCCTTCTGTCATTTTGAAGTGCCTATATTCCTCCAACCTTCCTCATTCTTCACATATACCGTACAGGTTTACAAGCGCTTACTCCGTGAATTACGTTTTTAAAACAATAAAAATGGTGAAATATAAAGCCGCCTCGGAGATGATTAGAGGGGCAGCTTCCATATATAACCCCTCATCTACCCCTTCCCCAATCACTATTTGGGAGTTGGTGGCAACTCTTGCTCGTAATCAACATGAGTGAACAGTAGAAGTGACTGAGAAAAGATCCTTAATGAGCAGTACAAAGAGGATAAGGGATACAATCGAACCTTCATAAAAACCTTAATGGTCTCTCTCTTTCTCAAAGGTTAGAGAGAGAGAGAAGAAATTCCTTGCATAGCGTATGAGGTAATGAATCAGACTCATGGCAGATGTGTCATGGTTCAATTCTTACAGAAAAATTCTATACTATGTTCCTCTTCGATTGAGGGCAAAAGGATCTAAATAAGAATAGAATAGAATAGGAAGAAGAGGGAGTAGAAATATAATAATAATAATAAATATATAGAGAGAACTGTTGATAGGATAGATTTAACAAAATTCTATCACAAAATATTAGTAGCATGAGACTAAGGAAATTTTATGAAGATGACATCTTTGTGAGGAATAGTGTAATAACAATCAGAGATGAACTACAGTTATATTAAAAATGAATCAAATCTGTATAAAAACAATTATGCAAAGATTTTTTCTTCATCTGATTCAAATTGTGCCTCTGAACCTCCGTTATTTATTTTATTAAATATTTTTAGGGTCATAAATTTCTATAAATTAAATTAACTCAATAATAATAATAATAATAATAATAATAATAATAATAATAATAATAATAATAATAATAATAATAATAATAATAATAATAATAATAAAAAAGTTTTCATTCAATTAATAACCTGTTTATATTTTAAGTAAAAAATAACCACAAATTTCAATTGTCAAACCTTTAAATTCTGAGAACAAAATTTCTTCTCAACCATCGTCTGATTTTCAGATTTTAGGACATCATTGTTAAGCAATTCTTCATCAAATATGGATTCTTTCTCTGATTCTCTCAAGTCTGATCTTATTAATGTCTTTTCGTCTAATTCTTCATTTTTAATGCCCTCCGCTAAAGTGAGGCTCGCTTCATTGCTGGGAAAGATCTAAAATAAAAATAAAGGATTTGAATAAGCTTATTGGAATGTAATACAATTAAAATGAAACCTAAGTATGATAAAGATCCATGAAGGGAGGCAATCAAATTGAAGACCAATCAGACCATCAAAAAGATGTTAACTCTATTGTTGGAGTTAAAGGGAAGGTGATGACGTTAGGGAGACAGTTTGAATTGGAGTCCAAGTACTAATACTAAAAAAAAATACATTCAAATTTCTGTCATTTTCATAAATTATTATAAAATAAAAAATGAAAAAACTTAATATAATTTAATGAAACAGCATAGAACATAGCACGAGATGTAAAAATTTTAAAAATTTGAAATTACAAAAGATTATTTGAATTCAGTTAAAAAAAAAAAAAAACTTTCATTTCACTATATTTGTTATAGTTTTGAGAAAAAAAACAGTTTAACAACAGAATTTAATAAATAGAAACTTTATTATACTAGGTACGCACGCATCGACAGTTACAATTGATATAATAATTTTGCACTTGTGGTTGCAGAGATAAGAATGTCTGATCCTAAATGTATAAAAACAATGAAATACAAAACTTTATATCAAGCAAATGAAATTAAAAATAAGAAAAAAAATTACTTGATTCAATTAATATCTGTGGGGAAATGTAAATCTCATTGATCATGAGGTTGTTGATGGACCAGAAGAAGAGCCCAGAGCAATGGCAATCTTAAAACACACAAATTCAGAGCAAGTCATATCGATCAATTTTTGTGAAAGCAAAAGCTCCAAAATGAAAAAAATGCTCCTACCATTTGCTTTTGCTTTTATTCTCTCAAGATCATCTTATGAAGGGAAATGTACTTTCTTCTTATATTCTTTGCTTTTGCTTTTATTCTCTCAAGATCATCTTATGAAGGGAAATGTACTTTCTTCTTATATTCTTGCCTCTCTTTAAAAAGGATACGATGTTTCTGTTTCACTAAAGTCTTCCTATCTAAGTTGCTGTACTTCAAATTAAACATCAAGTCTTTTGGTTTAATTTTTTCCTCTTTTACAGAGTTCCCAAACTCCATTTTTTCAGTTTTTGCGAGTATAACTTCTCCTATGTAGTAACATTCCATCAAGTACTCATTTTCTTTATAAGACCAAACCCATTCCGTTTCCATTTTCTTTTTGTGAGTTAAGTAATGTCTCTTTAAGTATGATTCAGTCATACAACATTTTAAAATTTACTTTTAATGAACGTTTATATGTCTTCTCAAGTATGTCTTATGTTCACACACATTCAAAATCACAATGAGGAGGACACCTTAAATAATTTTTAATTTAGTATGACTTAATACGTGTCTCGTCAGGTAGTCTTTGCTCTTATATACATATTCACATTCCTTTTAATTACAACCATAACTGCCTTAATAACATTTAAATATCTTATCATTATTGTGCTTTAAAATATGAGAATTTTCATTTGCTTCTTTATTGCAAGCCAAGTTTTATTATTCCGAGGGCTTAAATAACTTTCTTTTCGTTTGAATAATAAAAATATGGCTTTTTAAACTTTTTAAACTGAATTTTTTGTTACACTGGAAACAACACCAAGAGCATCTAAGCAATTTTCTTTTCCTATGCAACAATGAGTGATTTTCAAACATAATTTTATTTTTGAAGTGGGACTTGCTTAAAAGTACTTTTGATATTAATATTGCCTAAATGCTCTGATCCATCCTTTCTTGATCTCTTAGCAACAACCTTTCTTTGGTCATCAACATTTTCAACCCCCTGCATCAAATAAATTAATTAGAACAAAGTAAAATAATTCATTTCCTTCATTTATAAATCACTAATTATTATATGTCAGAAAAATATGATTTCAGATTTGAAAATAAAAATTAAATGCTTCTGAAAATGAATATATCTTATTTTCGGTCCCAGAGACTAACACATCAACCAACCATGTGATGTTAATCTTTAAATTATCAGACTCTTACATCTGTCCATACTTAAGCTTGCAATCAATTGTGTACAGCACAAATTTCAAATTGGTAAGTGGGCAACCTGTTATACAAACCTAAGTGAACTACATATACAGCTTTAAATTTCTCTCCTGCAACTAGATCTCAGATTACTTATTTCTACTAGTACTCTTTTTATATTACTAAAACAGTTTTGATTCTACTCAATTACTCACGTATCTTAAACTGTTGTAATTAATTGCCATGGTTTAAGTTATTTTGAGGAATAATAATGGGCATTAAAAAAAGCTTTTCTCTATAAATGAAGGTGTCCGGGCTCGGCACCAGTTCTAAAATGGTGGGCCAGGAGTGAGGTATTTTTAAAAAGATTTAAAAGTGGAGCAGGGGAAAAAAAATAACAGCTTAGCAACCTTAGTTAAAGTAAAGTGCTGACGTGTTTCTAAAATTACTTTGCTTTCAAAATCTTTATTCTCCTTCATAATTTATATTGTTCATAAGAACACGAACCTCTCTCTCTCAGTTTTAATCCTTTCTATGCCTTTATTAGTTCATTTTTCATAAAAGGAAATAGTTCAAATATTTTAATGTAAAAATGTTTTATAATCCTCGTTTGTTTCAAATTGTCTTTAAAAAATAAATCCGTTTAAAAACTGTTTATTTTTTTCAAATGTTGGTAAGAGTTGAGTCAGATCCCCACCCCCCAGAACTTCATTTTCACCAGTCAAATTCTGTTATCCTTTCAACGTTTTACTCATCACAAACACTTCTTCAACAAACACGATTCCTTTACCTTTCCATGTACATATTTCTCTTAGAATTAGAAGACATTATGGTTACAATTAAGTAAAAGAACATTTTAAAAAATCTTTACAATTTGTATGACTAAAAATAAAAATAAATACAACTGATAACGAATATTTAAATAATTTTTTTTTCATCATTTTCAAAATATTACATTAATTAAAAAAAAAAAAAAAAATTTAAAACAATAAAAAAGTAAAACCAAAAAATGATGCCATAATAAATCAAATAAAAAACTTGAAGCACATCAACAAACGTACATGATGTCATTAATCGCTATTAGGATTTTTCCTCTCTAACCTTTCCAAAAAAAAAAAAAAAAAAAAAAAAAAAAAAAAAAAAAAAGGTAAAAGGGTTCACCTTCCCTGAGTTTCCATCATCTTCAATAAAATCTGAATATTCAGTGTCCCTGGAAGTTGTTTCTGGTCTTATAACTTCGTCAACTTCTCATTGTGCCGTGCCGGAGGTTTTAAATAAATTATTGTGTCTGGAGGGATCTTAAGAAATAAAATAAAAAAATTAGAGTCAATTTTCAAGCACAGTAAAGTGCAGGAATGGAAATAAAATATTTTCCCTACAATTTGATTTATATTATTTAACTTGCTAATTCTCATACGTAATAACCATTTTTAATTTGGACAGACATATAGACATTTAAATATCTGAAAGACTAATGTAAAAGCTTCGAAGGTCACATGACTATAATCCTTCAATAATTCAAAAACTTTCAACATGGTTAATTATGTAACTTTTACATCTCTCTCTCTTTTTTTAAAGTGAGAGATGTTCAATGGAGTTAACATACTTTACAAGCCCTGCCTGCGTGTAACAAGTTTTAAATTTTAGCATAAGGAAACAGGGTCTTGGCACGAATTTTGTGGAGATCCAAATCTTTGGGCTTGCTTTCTGTGATACCTCCTCACCTCATCTACAGCCATATGATTTGTGGAATTTTCTTGCCATCATGGTTTTCCTTCTAAATTTAATAACCTTTCTCAGCTTGCATTCACCTATGGGTTTCTCTCTATCATTTTTTTTCCTTTAAAATCTATCTTTGAATAGGAACTTGCTCGGGAGGAGTGGTGGTAATAATAAAAAAAAAAGTTACTATACACATATTTTAAAAGTCTGACTTACAGAAATCTTCCCTGATAGTAGAATGCTTTTAATAATCTATATCTGAGCAATCACTCACTCAAAATTCTATGAAATGCAGCCAAATTATAATTTCAACATATATTTAACCTAAATTTTATATGAAATACTGCATTACCTGTATGCTTTGATGAGGATACTCTAAAGGTAATGCAAAATCCTTCCTCTTCTATTTTAATTTCTATCTTTATATCCATAGTAAAGTTAGATTATGAATCGTTTAACAAATTGGAATTATCTGTAGGAAAACAAATCAAGGTATATATAATAATATATATATTATATAAAAATAAAATAATATATATATATATATATATATATATATATATATATATATATATATATATATATATATATATATATATATATATATATATATATATATATATATATATATATATATATATATATATATATATATATATATATATATATATATATATATATATATATATATATATATATATATATATATATATATATATATATATATATATATATATATATATATATATAATTCAGGCTTGGGTCCAAGGACAAGTACTTGTACCAAAAATAATTGGACTTGCGTCTAATGTACTTGGAAAAATGAAATTCCTTTCAAGTATTTTTAAGTTAAAATATAAAAATAATTTATTGATCTCTTACTTTCTCAATTTTAATGAATGTATCCAATCCTCACTATCACATGAAAACACTCAAATACCTAGTAAACAAATTATTATTGCTTCGTGTTCAAGGTACGTATTTAAAAAAAGTTGGGAATTCACGAAATCTTTCAAAATGTCAACTGATATCTTGCTTAGGAGTTACAGCTCACTACAGAGGTAAATGGCATTTAGAGAGTGATATATTACCTAGCAAACTATTCCATGGGCATCATATTTTTTTTTTTTTTTTTTTAAGTTATCACCATCACTCACGGGCAGAGCCCTATTCGAGGGGTGTGGTTCTTAGCCAGGGAAATTGAGTTATATATTATTTCTGACCAAGATGATAAGTTACACAGATTATTTGGGTTTTTGGATAAGGAAACCCTGCTCCGGTACAAACTTACAAAGGAATATGAGCAAGTTTTAATGGATTTTGACAGAGAATCTAATCTAAGATTATAAATATTATGACTGAAAATGTTACAATAAAAGATCTCCTTTTTTCCTACCATAATTTTCTGAAATAACTTCTGAAAATTAAGATGCAGACTCAAATAGTAATGATCTAAGCAACATTTTTTAAACATATTCTGAGCTGCACTAACAACCAAATATAATTTCTGCTTTGCTCATACTTTGTACTTTGTAGTACAAGTTCATCTTTAAAAAAAAAAAAAAAAAAAAAAAAAATTAGGTATAATACTGGGCAAAGTTTTAAAGTTGGCATTTGTTTTGCATAAGTCGGCAATAGTAACAGATATTCTAGAAACAAAAATAGAATACTGTTATCATACTAACTGGAATTCATAAAGTTAAAATAATCAAATTCAAATTGCAAATTTCAGAATAAAATTAAATAGTTTAGGAGTTCAAACAAACAGTTTGACACATATGACCAAAATATTCTTAAAATATATACTAAATTTTTAACCATTTGAGGATATAACTGACTCAGCTCAATGGCAAAACTTTTTCATCAAGCTTAATTATCACATGTGTTCAAAAACTAAAGTATCATCTCAAGTAGATGCAGTCAAAATATAAATACTCTGGAATTCAGTCTCAAAAGCTTCATACAAATGTTTATTCAGTTATATGGAAATAAAAAAAAAATAATTAATCAAATGCATTTGAAATAAATTGTGGATTTTAGCTGAACTGGTGCTCTAAAGAAGAAAGGGTAACCCTAAGCTATTCCTTATTAACATCATCATTATTCATTTTCAAAGAAACTTCAAAAGCTTCTAACATCAATTTGCGTTATCAATTTGGTATCAATTTCAGGGAACCCTCCACTGAAGAGGAAGAAACTTAGGCTTTGAAGCTTCTTTAAATCAAAACTTGCCATTTTAATTTGAAGAAACTTCAGCTTCCAATATCAATACTGCAAGATCAGAGTATATCAAGTTAAGGAAATCCTCATTAGAAGAGATAGAAACCTCAGCTTTATGGCTCCTTCTAATCAAAACTCGCCAGACACAAATAAAATGCAGGAGAACATTTAGAATGGTAATAATTTAGTTCAACTATGCTTGTAATCAACATGAGTGAATTGTAGAAGAAGTGACTGAAAAAAGATCTTTAATGAGCAATACAAAAACTTTGGCAAACAAGGTCACCTGATCTTAAATCCGTCAGATTTCTTCCTATGGGGCATGCTGAAAGGGAAAGTATATTGCAACAAGCTATGTACAATTGTGTAACTGAAAGACAACATTCATGATCTTACTTCCAAAATGTTGGCTGCAACATTCCGTAACATGGAAAAGTATGTGAAGGCATGCCTTGGGTCAACATTCCGTTACATGGAAAAGTGTGTGCAGACATGCCTTGATTTCAACATTTCTTATGATGCCAGCATGATTCTCATACACCAAGGATTGCTTGGGCCAAATTTTATTAATTTATGGCCACTAATCTGATATCTATAAGAGCATATCCAGGGCCAAAAGAGAATGTAACATACTAAATATTAAAATTACATGTAATTACACATTAAACTAAAGAAAAGACAATTTAATACTAACATATCAAATTGTTAAATTAAAATTTTTAAAATATACATTCCAATTTCATCTTTGTCATAAAAAAATATTAATTTTTTACATCACTACTGTATTCCCAGCACAAAAGGGAGCTGGTGCAACATGTCTTTTAATACAATCTCATTCTCCCTTTATCCAACTCTCTGACTCGAGACCTACCCACCATGCTCACAATAAAGAATGTTATTCTTTATTTTACTTAACTAAGAACATCAAAATTATGTTGAAAATCTACTCCTTGCATTCAGAAAAGCTTCATATACATAAGAAAATTAAAGATACATTATATTCGTACATGAAAAAAGAAAAAAAAAAATATATAAAAAAATAACAATATAAATACAACTATCTGTATGGAAGGTAAGAATAAACTAGCCTCCAGCCAAGTGAACATATACTTTATATGGTGTTTTAAATTACGTGTGTAATTTTCAATTTTGTTCAGCCGATCCTGAAAAAAGGTAATCGCTCTGACAATTCTAACTATTGACCTATAGCACTCACTTGTGTTCTGTCTAAAATTTTTGAAACTCTCCTCAACTTCCTCAATTTCCTGGATCATTTGGAGACTCATTCTCTTCTCTCTGATCACCAGTATGGCTTTCGACGCTCGAGGTCAAATGGTGACATACTTTCCTATCTCACT
Source organism: Armadillidium nasatum (assembly GCA_009176605.1). Lineage (NCBI taxonomy): Eukaryota > Metazoa > Arthropoda > Malacostraca > Isopoda > Armadillidiidae > Armadillidium > Armadillidium nasatum. Next base: position 4,045 of record SEYY01022910.1, on the reverse strand, counting down.
GATATACGGTCTTCTGCCCTTAGAGACTTCGGGGAGTCTTGCGTGGTGGCGCTTGACATATTCAAGGCTTTTGACCGGGTATGGCATGCGTCGCTGCTCTCCAAGCTCCCTTCCTTTGGGTTTCCTCCTTCTCTTTGCTTACTCTTGTCTAGTTTTCTCTCAGATCGTTCCATTTCGGCACTTGTAGATGGAGCGACCTCTTCCTCCTTTTCTGTCAACTGTGGTGTTCCTCAGGGATCTGTTTTATCTCCAACTCTATTCTTACTTTTCATTAATGATCTTCTCAACTGCACTTCTAACTCTGTTCACTCTTATGCTGATGACTCAACTCTACATTCTTCTACTTCATTTCAAATCTGCTCCCTCTTTTGCTTCTAGAGTTGCTTCTCGTCTTCAACTTTCCGATTCTATTCTTGCCGATCTGGATGGGATTTCCCAGTGGGGTCAAAGCAACCTTGTGAAATTCAACTCTTTAAAAACTCAACTTCTTCACATCTCCCTCTCAAAAACACCTCCTAACTTTCCTATCCTCTTCGATGGCTCTCCCGTCTCACCTGTAAATAACATTAACATTCTTGGTCTAAACATAAACAACAAATTGTCTTGGAAACCACATATCACAATGGTTGCTAAAGCGGCCTCTAAGAAGCTGGGAATTCTGTTCAGATTGTGAGAATTTTTTCTTCTGAACAGTTACTCCAAATATATAAGGCTCTTATTCGTCCTTGTATGGAGTACTGTTCTAACATTTGGGGGGGCTCCGGCTTCCTCCTCTCTTCTGGATAGGGTTGATTCAAAAGCAAAAAGATTAATAAACTGTCCCCTACTTTCAAACTCTCTTGACTCTCTGTCTCTGCGATGTGACGTTGGCGCGCTCTCTCTTTTCTACAGGTACTACAACGGCAGGTGCTCGAGGGAATTGGCCTCTCGCATTCCTCCACCGTTGAGTCATCCTCGTTTCACAAGGGGTGCCCTGCTTTCGCACCAATTTTGTGTGGACGTAGGGAATCCCAGGTTAGCCCGTTGTGGTACCTCCTTTCCAGCCCCCTCTATTCTGGGGAATTCTCTACCATCTTCTATTTTTAATCCTGTATTTAATCTTTCACTCTTCAAGGCTTCCGTCTGCGCTCACCTGAGGGCTGTGCGTTAAGTACGTTGCATGTGTTTTGTCCCTATGTGTGTGCCCCCTCCTTGAAAAGGGCTCTGCTCGTGAGTGGTGGTGTTCTATAAAATAAAATAAAAAAAAAAAGTAAATAAAGGAATGTTTCACAATATTAATAATAAAAATAATAATTATATATATAATAATATTATTATTATACAATTTAGTAAAGAATATTTTTACCTAACAAATATTTGTATAAATTAATAATATATATATATATATATATATATATATATATATATATATATATATATATATATATATATATATATATATATATATATATATATATATATATATATATATATTAGGGATGAAGCGATACTAAAAATTTTTACCGATATACGATACTTAAAAATTCCCCGATACCGATACCTAAAAATATGCCGATACTTGCCGATACTACTACCGATACTGATACTTTACTCTTGTCCAAAAATTTTACCGATACCGATACTTCACTCCATCCCTATATATATATATATATATATATATATATATATATATATATATATATATATATATATATATATATATATATATATATATATATATATATATATATATATATATATATATATATATATATATATATATATATATATATATATATATATATATATATATATATATATATATATATATATATATATATATATATATATATTAATTTGCCTGAGAAACTTGTTGATAGGAGTCATATTCCAAGTCCAGCCTTTCACTTTTTGTATTAGAATTGAATTATTATTTGAAATTCATTAATTGCAGATGAATGATCAGACTATGTAAGAACAAGAAAAATAACAACAACAAAAAGCCACAAGGGCCTATCAAGACTGTCCCTGTAAAATGAAAGTAGACAATTTGCTCACTTAAATACATGCACTAAATATATATATCCTAGTATACACAATATTTGAATTAAATACGCAAAGTCAAACTGAAAATTCTTCAACATTACAATTCATAAAGTGAAAGACAACACACACACACTCCAACCCCAAATGCCAAAACTAAAGCTACGACACATGAAAACTACATGCTGCTCTTCATTTGATTAGACTATGGTCATAAATTAACTTGAGGGTGCTAGGTCGATCCCACATGGGGATCCTAGGTATATACCTACCTAGAAATGTACCTCTCCTAGAATAGGGCAATGACATGTGATATATATATATATATATATATATATATATATATATATATATATATATATATATATATATATATATATATATATATATATATATATATATATATATATATATATATATATATATATATATATATATATATATATATATATATATATATATATATATATATATATATATAAACATCAAAGCAAATTGGCTTAGTGATGATATATGATGCCAAGGTAACCCATATACCTATCCAATTTTCTCTTAAATGTTGAAAGTAATTTCAACAACTTTCTGTGACAAACCATTAAAAAATTAACCATCTATGTTCAATGGGTACTTTCTTACATTTAGATTACATGGTTTCTTTCAAATCTTCTTATCATGATATTTAATTTAACTAGAAACAATGTTCTACTATAAAGAATATATTGATTTCAGTAATATTGAAAAATACAAATATTTTGTAAACTTGTATTATATTCCCTCCAAGAAATGACCTTTCTACAGAAAAAATTCCTAACTCCTTCAGTCTCTCCTCATAACTCTTACTTTCAAGGCCAGGATCCATTATTGTGGCACTATGTTGTACTCTTTCCGTCATAAATATATATATATTTTCTTAAATGAGGTCTAAACTTATTTTTAATACTATAACATACCTATTACACAGTTTACTTATAATTTTCTTGCTTTTGTAATCAATATGGTGATTTATTATACCACAATATAAATCCTTGATTTTAAACGATGATTAGCCATTTCAGATAAATACTAATAACCATATCCAAATATTGTTCTTGGTTTACATACTAGAACCAATCTCCATTTATATTGTAATAAGAATCTTCAATTAAAGTAAAATACATGAATAGAATTACACTTTTCACTATTACTCGTAAAATTCATTTTTCACTTATCTACCCATCAAAGAAGTCTATCTAGATTACTTCTTACAGACCAAGCCGCTTTGATATTATCTGCAAACTTGGAAACTTTACATTTTATTTTATTAAATCCTCGAATAGAACAATGCCCATGAGATTAAAAACTTTTAATAATGGAGAAGAAGAAAAAAAAATGTATGAGGAACAGTAGTTTCTCCAACATAAAACTCTGTTGGACAATAATCTTCATCATTTCCTGTGAAGATTTATTGCTATTCAATAGTACACAATGGCATCTCTTCTTCAACCATTCTCTAATCCAACCCTGCATCACTCCAATATATACCACATTAATACCTTTTGCATCAACCTTACATGGGGCACCTTATCCACTGATTTGCTGATGGCTAAATATTAAGTAATAACTTTTTTTTAAACTTTTCATGTTTTTAACTTATTCATGACATTTTTAATTTTTCTGCTATAATTAACCATTATAAAATAACCATGTTTAACAATACTAAAGTAAGTCCAGCTTACATTAAGAAGTTGTCTGACCTCATAATTTTATATCAATGTTTTGAAATTTCAATTTTAATTGATATTTTAAAATTTCAATAATTTTAGTAATAATTTCCCTTGTATAGTGATAGGTTGTACTTTTTTGTTTTAAGATGAATGTTAAAGATATGTAATTTGTTCTACAGTTTGGTGATATATATATATATATATATATATATATATATATATATATATATAGGCACAAGCTCAAATGGGGAAACTCTCTCTGAAAAAAAAAATGGAAAATACCCCAAATCGTAGAAAAGGAAAAAGTGGTGACAATATCA
>SEYY01022909.1:65000-67500 GCA_009176605.1 Armadillidium nasatum | reverse complement strand
TTTTTGTATTTGAGAAATTAATATAAACAAATTCAAATGTGAAGTGAATTTTTAAAAGCAAAGTTTATAAATAATTATTTTGTCTTAAAGCAGACTCTCTTATTAAAGCAGAAATCTCACATCATTCCTTGGTGGAATATATTACACAAAATTCTTTATTAACAGTAATTCTAGGTGGGAGATAGGTTAGTGGGAAGTTTTCCGTAAATTAAGTTTCTACCGGAATCATTGACTCACGTGCTTGAGGACGCCGGTTCAATCCCTCTTTCTGATACTAGGTATTTTACTATTACCTAGAAAACTTCCTCTCCACCAATACGGCAATGGCCGTGGGATGTAAACTTTTTAATTTAATAAAAAATATATTGACTGAGTGGCAAATGAATTTGACTCGTCAAATCTAGCAAGAATTTTTCCATGCCATTTCCAATGTTCCAGATCTATGAAGCTCTTCAATATTTATCACTCTAATATAATGAAACGTGTCCCAAGAGTGATGGAATTTTATTGAAAAACATGTTTCATTATAATTTTAAGATAAACTTTTAAGAAACTTTTTGCTTCAAATTTAAGTCCGCTTCTTATTAATATATGAAAACTTATTCGAGGGTAAGCGGTCGGAATTTAAATATTTTTTTATAGGTCTGGTTTAAGGTATCTTTTTAAAAAATAAATAATAACATCAAAAAAAAAATTTCTCAAGCTGACATCAAGTTGGCTCTGCGATCGAGCAGTAAAATCCTTTGCTTTGTTTTTTGCAGTAGGAATCATAACCTAATTCGCAAGAGTCCCTTTTTTTAAACAACTCCAAAGTCTATGTTTCATTACCTCCTCAAAAATCGCTAAAACTGTTTGATGATAATCTCTTGAGTTGTCATTGGTGTGAAAAAGAAACTGTTTCGTGTTTAAGTATATACTCCGTAGAATCGTAACCTCCAAGTGGGAGGGAAACTTTTAGATTAATTGAATATCGATAAAAGTCTTGTTAGAACATTAGCAACTTGAAAAGAGTTGGTAATAATATCTTCATCAACTCAAAATGATACTGTTTGTATTGAATACAGGCTCAACCATATTGTTTACTTTACTCCTAAATCTGCTTTGCAATTTTTCATAGCGCAGTTTATAACTAAAGTAGTCAAATTTAGCTTATTATTGACTTCTATTCAATAATTTTATAGAACTCTTAACTGTAGTAAACGCCAAAAGTCCCATTATGCATTTCTGAACAATTTATGGTTTTTAACACCAAAGAACAAGGTCATGTGTATTCCAAGAACCTTTTATAGAGTTCAATAAAATATTTTGCCAAAAGTGTTTTAAATAAATTCTTTAACTCTGTCATTATTATTATTATTAGCATCAAGGGAAGCTCAGACCTACTTCAGCAGTCGTAGCATCCCTGTACGTTCTGTACGTTATTACATTTATGTAATAAATTTACTAGTAGCAATATTAATATCGATAACTTCAAAACCCATGCTTGATGAGAAGGAAACCATATATTATGATAATAATAATTGGATATGATAATTTAATGGTTGCCGGTATTGGTACTTTTGAAAAAGGTCTTATGTTATTATAGTCTAAGGTAGCAGAGGTAAAATCCAAATTCGAGTTTCTATACTTTTTTCAAATTAATATTAAAGTTATTACATTGTGCTAAATTCTATAAAAAAAATACTTTTCCCGTACCTTTTATTAAATATATATTTATATATTTTAGCTAATAAATTACTCCCACAGTAACACTAATGTTCCCCTCAGAATTAATGCAAATAAAAAGGGACTGAAATGTATTATGCTTCGAGAATAACTTCTTGAAAGCATCATTTTCCAAACTCTTGTCATGACAGCAAAGATCTCTACTCTACTATTTCAAATGGTGCGAATCCAGAGTTTTTATAAACACACTGTGAATACCAAGCTGGAGAAGGTTTTAGTGAAAATAATTAACGAAGACCTGAAATTAAGATTCTCCAGCAGCATTAAAATTACATCAAAATTTTTATCGATATTTTTAAAATTTCAGACTAATAGAATGATTATATTGTCCGAAAATAAAACATTATGATAATAATATTATTAATAATAATAATAATAAAAATGATAATAATAACATTAATAACAATGATAATAATATTAATAATAATAATAGTAATAATAATAATATTAATAATAATAATAATAATAAAAATAATAATAGCAATTATACTAATAATAAAAATAATAGTAATAATAATTATTATAATATCAAAAATAATAACTATAAATTATAACAATAATAATATTAATAACAATAATAATAATTAATAAAATAATACTAATAATTATTATTAATAATAATAAACAATAATATTATACTATAATAATAATATATAATAATAATAATAATAATAATGTTAATAATAATAATAATAATAATAATAATAATAATAATAATAATAATAATAATAATAATAATAATAATAATAATAATAATAATGTTTCCTTACCTTCT
>SEYY01022909.1:55000-57500 GCA_009176605.1 Armadillidium nasatum | reverse complement strand
TTCAGGACCTCTCATGGACAGAGCCAAAGCAGAGAATTAAAAATGTAACTAGAAATTGAAATTTTTAAATCAATAATTTTAAATACTTGCAATTTAGTTATTTATAGGTTTATTTATTATTAAGTTAAACTGATACAGAATGTTTAGTTAAATTGTTGTTAATCTTGGAAAAAAAAGACAGAGAATGATATAAAGATTAAATATAGATTTAATAAAGATCACGGAATAAGATTTAATATAGAAGATAGAAGGATTTATTTAAGAATGAAAAACTATAAAAAGGATAGTAAAAGAAGTTTTTAGAGTGTCCTTGAGTCCCCTCGGAAATAGGAGCAAGGACGGAATGAGGAAAAAGGGGGAAAATCCCGAGGGTTGATAGTAAATAATGGAAAAAAAAGAGAAAAGACAAAAGCAAAGAGAGATAGGCGAATAAAAAAAAACAAAAATTCGTAAGCAAACAAAATAGCAAAAGGAAAATGAAAGATTTTTATCAGGAGTGGTGAGTGTAAAAGCCATATCGAAGTAGAAAGAAGAGTCACTTTATGGGAGTTTTATTTGGAATAAAAAAAAAGAATGGAATATTGAATAAGACCAGAAAGGAGGAGGACAAACTTCTATGAAGGACAATCCAGAAGGATAAAATTTGATGAAGGAAGAGTCCTGAGGACAACATTGGATGAAAGGATAAGCCAATGGGATAAAAAAAATTATTAACAGGCTAACGAAGTGAACAAATTTCGTTGAAGGACATGCAAGAAGGACAAACTACGATGAAGGACATGCAAGAAGGACAAACTACGATGAAGGAAATGCCAGGAGGACAAACTTCGATGAAGGGTAAACCAAGAAAACAAATTTCCTAACAGATCTAAATGCATGTAAGAAAAGTAAAAGAATGAATGCCTTAAAAATGCTTTAAAAAATATTATGAAAAAGGAAAACATGAGCAACAAAAGCAACTATTTTTATTTTAATCAAAATGGTTCCAAAAACTCTAATAAGCAGAAGGAACAAATGGAATTCGCTTGAGAAAGAACAAAGATAAATATTTGAAAGAGGCGAAAAGGAACACACGTTTTACCAAAATAAATAAAGAATAAACTAAAGTGACTCTTGAATTTAAGAATAAAAAAATTTTTTTGTTGTTGATATTTTAAATATATTAGACACACAAAAGAAAGGAGATCAGCCTATAAAAGATGAAGGAAAAAGAAAGAGCCTAGAAATATAAATAAAAAGAAGGATTTATGCTACGAGTTACGACAAAAAAGAAATATAAATAATATGAAGATAAAAAAAGGAGAGATAAACTTGGAAGAAATAATCTTAACAATAAAATACTAGTCTTGAGTACATGACTTAAAGTTTAGAGTTTTAAAAACAAGAGGATTTTCGTCAGGTTCCTACGTATCTTTAAAGTATTTTTTTAATATTTACTCTCAAAGGAAAAGATCTGTCGTAAAATTGATAGGTTAAACAAAAGATACGTTTAAAACTTTAAAATTAAAGCAATTACTTATCCATAACTTTGAAATTAATTTTATAAAGGAAGAATTGACAACGTCATTTTGAAAGATTATTTAATACCATAACTTGGTCAGAGCACTCTTTCCCATATATACTGTATATATATATATATATATATATATATATATATATATATATATATATATATATATATATATATATATATATATATATATATATATATATATATATATATATATATATATATTATATATATTTATATATTTATATATTAAAATTGTGTTACGGTAAATCTTTCGATGTAGAGCTAGACATATCGAAAGACTTCGATAAAATCTGGCACAAAGTTTTCATTTCCAAACTTCCCTCTTCCGGGAAGTTTGGAAATCTATCCTTCTCTCAGAGACCTCTCTGATTTCCTTTCTGGTCGTTCTATAGCAGCTGTTGTAGACGACCATCGTTCTTCCTTTAATTCTATAAATAGTGGTGTTCCTCAGGGATCTGTCTTATCCCCAACTCTTTTTTGACTTTTCATTAATGACCTCTTTATAACTTCATCACCTATTCACTATTATGCTGATGATTCCACTCTTCGATACTCTTTTCACTTTGAAGGACGTCACTCCCAACAGCAGTCAGTTGACGCAAGAAGGGTGGCCTTGAAGCAAATGACTTCTGATATTCCTCGTTTTTCATATTGGGGATAAGAAAACATGTTCGTTTTCAATACCTCAAAAACTCAATTCCTCTATCTTTCAACTCAACACAACCTTCCACACAACTATGACATCTTCAAAAACACTTGACTCAGACCTTCAACTGTCCTCAGAATTCTTGACGTTTTTTTTCTTGTGATCTTATTGCTTGAATGGTATCCCATTACTTCTCTTACTAAACAAGGTTCTAAGAGGTTGGGATGTTTTGAGTCGCCTTTCGTGATTTCTTTACGTCATTCCAGTAACTTCCTCTTTATAGCGATGTTTTTCGGCACTGTATGAAGTACGTCTTCATA
>SEYY01022909.1:42500-45000 GCA_009176605.1 Armadillidium nasatum | reverse complement strand
CATGGTTTTGTTAGGTCGTGTTAATGAGAATTTATGTATGCATGTATGTATGTATGTTTTTATGTATGTATGTATGTATGTATGTATGTATGTATGCATGTATATATGTATGCTATGCATGTATGTATGTATGTATGTATGTATGTATGTAAGTATGTATGTATGTATGTATGTATGTATGTATGTATGTATGTATGTATGTATGTATGTATGTATGTATGTATGTATGTATGTATGTATGTATGTATGTATGTATGCATATATGTATGTATGTATGCATAGATGTTTGTATGTATGTATGTATGTATGTATGTATGCATGTATGTATGTATGTATGTATGTATGTAAGTATGTATGTATGTATGTATATATGTATGTATGTATGCATAGATGTTTGTACGTATGTATTTATATACGTATGTATGCATAGCTGTTTATGCTTATAGATTTATGTATGTATGTATGTATGTATATATGCACGTATGTATGCATGAGTGTATATTTGAAAGTATGCATATAAATCATTTTCACGGTAGCCCATTGATTATCTCTGGACCTTTGCCATTGCCACTTTAAAAGGATTTTCCACATTTTGTTTATTTTTTCCTTTTTCCGTTTTTATTTTTATCTCTTTACTTCTGAGTTTGTTTTTCCATCTATCGAAGTGGGTCGACACATCATTTCAACCAATTTTATAACTGCCAGTTCAATTTTTCCTTTTGAAAAGTGAAATATCAAGGGTAAATTTATTTATTTTTTCGTATAAATAGGTGTGTAAAGGTAGGGGTGGGGGAGGAGATGGAGTCGGGGTGGGGGTGGAGTGGAGTGGGGGGGGGGTGAGCGTTTTAAAAGCAAAACTAAATGTGAAAAGAAAGTAGAAGTAAATCTTAAGTCATTATTTCAATGTTAATACTAATACTAAAACCAAAATGAAAAACCAAAAATAAAACCAAAATCAATACTTAAAAATCAAAATCAAAATCAAAGCCAAAATGAAAAGAAAAACGAAAGCAAAACCAAAACTAAAACCAAAATTAAAACCAAAAATAAAACCGAAAATAAAACCAAAATTTAAACCAAAAATAAAACAAAACAAAAATCAAAAGCAAAACCAAAACTAAAACAAAAACAAAAACAAAAATAAAAACAAAAAACAAAGCTACAAGCAATATATAAAGCTAAACCAAAACCAATTTAAAAAACTTCCATACATTTTTATGAACAAGCGAAAGTCAAATAAATACATGAATCTTAAAAAATTGGCTTTTCTTGGTATTACTCTTTTATATCAATTTTAACTTCAATTTACTTCAATTTTTTATTTCAGTTTATATATATATTAAAGTATGTTTAAAAAATCGTTCTTTTATTTATTCATTTTTTTTCCTTAAAGTGGAGTTTCAGTACTGTTAGGCTAAATTTATACTAATTTTAGCCCTTCTTGAACTTTTTAATAATAATAATAATAATAATAATAATAATAATAATAATAATAATAATAATAATAATAATAATTATAATAATGATAATAATAATAATAATAATAATAATAATAATAATTATATAATTATAATTATAAATACAATTATAATTATAATTAAAATAATAGACCAGAATTGAAATATATGTATAGGGCCTACCCTCAATGAGCAAAATTATTCATTTAAAGCAACTAGATTTTTATGAAAATATTCAATGGTAAATCAATGATATTAAACTTCAGAATCTGAGAGATATAATAATAATAATAATAATGATGATGATAACAATAATAATAATAATAATAATAATAATGATAATAATAATAATAATAATAATAATAATAATAATAATAATAATAATAATAATAATAATAATAATAATAATAATAATAATAATAACTTTTGAAATGTTTTACATATTAATATCCTAAAAACTTTGTTAAAACAGTTAATGTTTTTGAAATAAAATTTAAAAGAGTAATTAATCTTCACAATTAACACGTGACGTTTACAGAGGAGAAAATAAAAATATTAAATTCGTATGGATTTATAAATATCTTTTTCTTTCTGGTTATTAAAATTGTAATAAATATAAATAAAAATTGTTTTGTCTGAATATATTTTTCTTATTTTTATGTCTGAGTATTTCTATTTTATTTATTTATCATGTCTAAGGTTCTTTATTTTATTTATTTTTTATGTCTGAGTATCCTTATTTTATTTTTTTATTATGTCTGAGTTTCTTTATTTTATTTATTTTTTTTCTGAGTATCTTTATTTTATTTATTTATTATGTTTGAGTATCTTTCATAAATATAATCAAAACCAATTCATAAATATCTTTTTCTTTCTGGTTATTAAAATTGTAATAAATATAAATAAAAATTGTTATGTCTGAGTATATTTTTCTTATTTTATGTCTGAGTATCTCTATTTTATTTATTTATCATGTCTAAGGTTCTTTATTTTATTTATTTTTTATGTCTGAGGTTCTTTATTTTATTTATTTTTTGTCTGAG
>SEYY01022909.1:35000-37500 GCA_009176605.1 Armadillidium nasatum | reverse complement strand
TATATATATATATATATATATATATATATATATATATATATATATAGATATGTGTGTGTGTTCCGCATGGAACGCTGTTTTTAAAGGAGAAATCGTCACAAATATCTTTGTTTCTTTTAATATTTTAATCCCTTAATCCTAATTATAAATTCAGAAATGATATAGCAACTATAAAGGATTAATTCTTCTTTAATATTTAATTTACAAGCTCCGTGAGCTCTCCGAACGCTTTTTACTTTTCTTTGTTTGCTTTTCTAATGTCGATGTTTTATTAATAATAATTACTAATAACAAAAGAAAAGGTAATTAAATATCGGTTTTAACGTTCGACTAGCTACCACGGAATACCCTGTGGCAGCTATGTTGTTATGCCGAACTGATTCTCCAAATGCCCTTGCGTTTTCCTCTTATGTAGGCATGTTACGTTCACTAGAGAAGCTGTTTTCTTATTGGTTGATTTGGGCTGTTCCTCTCTGGAATCATTGCTTTGATTATAAGATCATTATTTTATGACAAAATCTTGATCAATTTATCTAGAATTTCTAGCAGCATCAAGGATCATAACGATAATACAATCTTCATAATAAGCCATTAATAAAACAACATGTGTTTTAGTGTTCTTTCCTATATATTGGGAGGATGTTATAAAAGAGTTTATTAAAAAAGACACAGAAAAAGAAGAATTTAAATATAGAAATTAATTGAAACAAGAATTAGAAAAAAAATAATTGGGAAAAATGAATTTAGTAAACAAAATTTATAAAATAAATAAAATATGGTAATAAAATATGCAGATTCAAGATTATAATTTTATTCTAAGTAAAATTAAAAATTAAAATCAAAATAATTGATAAATTAAAAATAAAAACATAAAATAATTAAATAATTAAAAATAAAAATTAAAAATAAAATTACATTTAAATAAAAAAATGTTTAAAAAAATAATTTTAATATTAAAATTAAATAACTGAAAATAAAAATAAAAATAAAATGAAATTTAAAAAGACATTTTTTTTTTTTTTTTTTTTTTTTTTTTTTTGTTCTTTTTTTTTTTTTTTTTTTTTTTTTTTTTTTAATTTTTTTTATTTTTTTTTTATTTATATAATATTTTTTTGCGGTTTTTAATAATTCAAGCATAAAGCAAAAATGAGAGCAGTTTCTTACAAAAATGAAGCTAATGTACGAGTCTTCAAAATCGAAATACGATAAAAGACTGTAAATGACTAATGAAAACTATAAAATATTAAAGGTAAATTTGAGGTGAAAGGATTTCCCCACCCACCCCCCACCCCCACACCCCCTCAAAAAAATTTTACTTTCAGTTTTATTTTTGTTTTTCTTATATTTTTAGTTTTGGATTCTGTTACAACACCCTCCCACCCCAGCACCCTCTTCACATCTTTAGATACAAGTAGATAAAGAATCTACTCCTGAAAATTTCATTTCTAAATGGAAAATTTGAGCTGGCAGTTCCAAATTTGACTGAAATGATGAGCGAGTTGACTCGCTTCGAAGGATGGAAGAACAAATTCGGAACTAAAAAGATAAAAAATGAAAATGCAAAAATAAAAGGAAAAAAACAAACAAAATGTTGAAAATCCTTTTAAAGCTTCAATGGCAAAGGTCCAGAGATGATCAATGGTGCACCGCGATGACTTGATTTATATACGTACATGCGAAACATTCATGCATAAAAATATGGAAAAATATATACATACAGGCATTCAATTAAATAATATATAATGTATATATATATATATATATATATATATATATATATATATATATATATATATATATATATATATATATATATATATATATATATATATATATATATATATATATATATATATATATATATATATATATATATATATATATATATATATATATATATATATATATATATATATATATATATATATGCAAATAATAATTTATTTGCTTTTAAAAGTGCTAAATACACTTACATTAACAGACACTTGATTATGAATTTTTAAGACTAATTTTAGTATCAGTAAAAATATTTAAAAAAAAAAAATATCTTCAAAAGTAATGCAAAAAAAAGTTTTATTAAAAAACCAAGAGAGAGAAGTTTACTAAACTTCTTGTACTCAAAAGTTTATACATGCAGATTTGTTTCCAAGTTTCCAACTTGTGACTCTTCAGAGCTAAATTTAGCTAAATTTAGCTACATTTATTGAAATATTTTTACTATTGTTGTAGTCTTTTCTGAAAGATTAAAATAATTTTATTATGTTTTATATTGCGAGTTCGTTTTGCTTAAAATTTAATATATATATATATATATATATATATATATATATATATATATATATATATATATATATATATATATATATATATATATATATATATATATATATATATATATATATATATATATATATATATATATATATATATATATATATATATATATATATATATATATATATATATATATATATATATATATATATATATATATATATAT
>SEYY01022909.1:22500-25000 GCA_009176605.1 Armadillidium nasatum | reverse complement strand
ATGGCAAAAACTAATTGTTATAGAAATATTCTCAAATAAAATTTATTAATGATAAGTTGAATTTAATTTGAAATAGTGCTGTATAAATACTTCCCAATTTTACTTCTTGAGATCTAGAAAGCTCTCGATTGTACAAACTTTATTTGATAGTTCAGTAATACATCAAGTGCTGAAAATTTCTTCTCCAAAATTTTGTTGAGTTAAAATTTTAATCATTCTGTCACTTGTAATTTGTTGTTTAATTAAAGCTTTAAATCAAACTATCATTTTTTTATTTTGTTGTGTTAATTAAGCTTTTAATCATACTGTCATTTATATTTTGTTGTATTAAGCTTTTAATCATACTGTCATTTTTATTTTGGGTTAAACTTTTAATCATGCTATCATTTGTAATTTATAGTGCTAAGCTTTTAATCATACTGTAATTTACAATTTGTTGTGTTAAACTTTTAATCATATTGTCATTTATATTTTGTTGTATTAAGCTCCTAATCATACTGTCATTTTTATTTTGTGTTAAACCTTTTTAATCATACTATCATTTGTAATTTCTTGTGCTAAGCTTTTAATCATACTGTAATTTATAATTTGTTGTTTTAAGCTTTTAAGCATACTGTCATTTATATTTTGTTGTTTTAAGCTTTAATTTATGCTGTCATTTTTATTTTGTGTCAAACTTTTAATCATACTATCATTTGTAATTTATTGTGCTAAGCTTTTAATAATACTATCAATTGCAATTTTTTGTGTTAAGCTTTTAATCATACTATAAATTATAATTTAATATGTTAAGCTTTTAATCATATTGTCCTTTATATTTTGTTGTATTAAGCTTTTAATCATACTGTCATTTTTATTTTGGGTTAAACTTTTAATCATACTATCATTGTAATTTATTGTGCTAAGTTTTTAATCATACTGTACTTTATAATTTGTTGTTTTAAGCTTTTAATCATACTATCATTTATATTTTGTTGTATTAAGCTTTTAATCATACTGTCATTTTAAGTCTGGGTTAAACTTTTAATCTTACTATCATTTGTAATTTATTGTGCTAAGCTTTTAATCATACTATAATTTATAATTTGTTGTTTTAAGCTTTTAATCATACTATCATTTATATTTTGTTTGCTTTAAACTTTTAATTATACTAACATTTGTAAATATTACCTTTGGGATCTTCTTGGAAAAATTTTCTGTTTGTTTTAATCTTTCTCTTTGTTTTAAAAAGGGTTATAAGTTTTGTCATTGTAACAGATGAGTTGTCGTGTTTGTTCTCTTTGTATCGTCATATTATGTAAGAGTTGTTTTCAAATTCTTATTTTGGTTGAAATCAACCATTTATTTATTTATTTATTTATTTATTTATTTATTTATTATTTAGAAACAAAAGATAGTTTAAAGTAATAAAGGTAAGTTGTTTCCCAATTATTCTTACTTTATATTTCCTTTGCAATTTTCATTAAAACCACAGCGAAATATTTTATTCGATTAATCGTTCCCAGAAGTGTAGAGATTTAAAAGGAAAAAGATGAAGTTTAATCGATAATCCTTAATAATCATTCAATATCATTTACACCTATTACACCAATTCTTGAGAACTGCAACATTGCATTAGGTCTGTTTATTACGCAGATTTTATTTATAGATAATATTTTTATTTATTGCATTTTTATTGAAATAAAATTATGAATTTATTATTTAGGAAAATATTATTATTAATAAAAATATTTTTATTATTATTAATAAAATTTTAAAATAGTATTAAAATACTGTTATTGTTTAGATAAAGGTTAAACTTAATTCGATATTTAATAAAATTATCATAAATATATTTAAAATAATATAACAAATAACTTTGTAAAAAATAAATTAAATTATTAAATATATATTTTATTTTTATTCATTTGGGGCAATTTTATTAACTTTAAAAGTTATAAAAGTAACAAAGAGGAGCCTACTCAAAGTATTATGTCATGTTCTTTTTTTCTATTATCAATTACATACAAAATTAATGAAAAATATTTTTTCTAAATCTTTTTTTAGGTGGGTTGAACTATTATTATTATTATAATTCTATTACGTTCTTGAGTTATATAATATATATATATATATATATATATATATATATATATATATATATATATATATATATATATATATATATATATATATATATATATATATATATATATATATATATATATATATATATATATATATATATATATATATATATATATATATATATATATATATATATATATATATATATATATATATATATATATATATATATATATATATATATATATATATATATATATATATATATATATATATATATATATATATATATATATATATATATATATATATATAAATATATATATATATATATATATATATATATATATATATATATATATATATATATATATATATATATATATATATATATATATATATATATATATATATATGTGTATATATGTGTGTG
>SEYY01022909.1:0-2500 GCA_009176605.1 Armadillidium nasatum | reverse complement strand
CTCAGGTCCGGTTTACAGGATTCCCCTGCTAAACTTCTTCGTCTTTATCTATGGCCCAGACGAATTAAATGAAGAGGTGCCAAGTACGTATGTCAAACCAACAATGAATAACCTCTCGTGACTCCAAAAGATATAGTAAATTATATAGCAATATAATAAACTAACTACAGGAAAACACAGGACACGATCTACGAATAAGAATGCACCCTGAAGAATATATACAAATTTAATTAACGAATATACAATTCTGGCTTCCACACATTCAACTATATAACCTGCCAGCTATACCCGTCGGCACGGCTGTCAGGGCATACACCAAATGTGTGTAAAGTACCAGATTATTTACTGACACCGGGATGTTGATGTAGATTATGATGTTGACTAATGAATATGAATCAACACAAGAATATTTCAAAACTTTAACGAACCAAGATTGGTAATTAAAGGGGTGAATATATATAAAATTATAAATAATTTTATATATACGGTGTCTCACACTTATAATATATGGGTGAATATATGCATACAATTATATAATGAAATAATGATTTGCTCGATTATAATTAGGTTACAAAAATAAGATGATAATTTTAGGACTGATTAGATATACAGATATAAATAAATGTATATTTAATCAGTAAATACTGGCACGATTA
This sequence comes from Armadillidium nasatum, assembly GCA_009176605.1. Taxonomy (NCBI): domain Eukaryota; kingdom Metazoa; phylum Arthropoda; class Malacostraca; order Isopoda; family Armadillidiidae; genus Armadillidium; species Armadillidium nasatum. The sequence goes on along the minus strand of SEYY01022909.1, from coordinate 1,844 downwards.
AGCAATACAAATAATACTTGTAATTATTTAAGAATAACTTAACTTGGCAAGATTATCTAGAGGAAACTGCTCACAGCTTGCTCAACTATCCAATTACAGAATATGTTTGAGTCAGTGTTTGCTTCCTCTATAGTAATACCCCGTCAAGGCGTATTGTGATTATCTATGGTCTATAGCCTGTATATATGGACTGACTCTGGATTGAATACAGCACTGGAACTGATCCTGGTGCTGGAAACGGATACAGAATGGATTCTGATCCGAGCACTGGAAACTAGCCAAGCACTGGAAAGTGATCCAAGTACTGGTATGGAATCTGAACACTGCAAAGTGATCCAAGCACTGGAATGTGATCCGAGCACTGGAATCTGAAGGATAAATCGTATCAGATTATCTATTCCTAACAATTGATTAACTAACTGAATTTAATAATAAAGCCTATAGAACTTACCCTAGCCAGGAATGTTTCGTACTTGAGGAATATATCACCAGAGATTAATTTGAACCAGACTATATGTTCGTACTTGTTCCGTACTTGAGAATATATTACCAGAGATTATTTTGAAACAGACTATATAATATATCAGTTTTGTATCAGACAAAGTATATAACAATCTAACTACTGCTTCGTTTAATTGAGAGTTTTAACAAAGTAAATACTGCCTGTAAAATAGAGAAACAGATTTATTACCAATCACACACACAAGTATATCATAAATGAACAATAAATAATATTATCCTCCTAATAATATAACATAAGGAGTACTTTGGCAGTGCATAGGTTATTACCTACTGCAGGGTGAAAGTTACGGGTGAAACCACATGAACATACAATGATGCTCATGCGAATCATTACATTACCCACCACCAAAGAAAAGCTCCTTTTCTTTCACCAACCACACATACTACAGACATACATATGGAAGAAAAGAAAGAAACCTACACCTAAGACAGGCGAGCGATAATACATTTCAATGCAACAAAATGACGAACTGAGCAGCCGCGAGCAACCTCCTCCAACCAATCAAGTCAAAGGGAAAATAACATATAAATATATATGTAATGAAAACAAAAAAAATCATCAAAACAATTACATAAATCATTTTAAAGAAAAAAAATACAATACAAAAAGTAGATAAGATTATCAAAAAAAAAAAAAAATTCCTTTTTTTTTTTTTTTTTTTTTTTTTTTTTTTTTTTTTTTTTTTTTTTTTTTTTATTAACATGGAAAATACAATGTAAAAAAAATGGAACATAAACATAATACAACGAATATTTACTTTAATGTATGGCTCTAAGCCAAAAGTTTATAGAAATATTACCTTTTTATATACATAATATCCACACAATGTGTGAATATATAAATACCAAAACAATAACGCCTTTATGTACCATTAAATAAAAATGAAAACAGAGTTACGTAAAATACACCCTACACACCGTCTGAGTATCATATTTTTATATAAAACACGAACACGAATATATGGGTATCATAAATTTACGCACTCCACGAAGGTTCTTCATCTCCACTTTCAATTAAATCCAGCATGTCTCTCGCCACACTACAAACTGCTGATCTCATTTCTTGTGGCGTGTCCGGAGCAATAAACAACCGCTCAACTCCCTTTAAATAGTACCAGAGTCTCCGCTTATCTGCTGGTGACAACGATGAACTCTGTACAGTCGGCCGTGACCGCACAGAAGTAGTGACAGTGGAAATGACTGTGATTACCGAATCGTCCGATGGCGTGGACTCGGTTTCGGAAGACTGACTTCCACCAGCAACAGCTAACTCCGTTTCCTCACGAATATTTTCACTTTGCGGTACAACCACATTATCTACG
>SEYY01022908.1:0-15650 GCA_009176605.1 Armadillidium nasatum | reverse complement strand
TATGCTCCCACTTCTCCTTCCTCCGACTCCCTTCTCATGCTCCAACAAATGTACAAGCGCTTACTTGCACACTGCCTTTCTAAAAAAAAATAAATAAATAAAATAAAAGGGTGAAACTCAAAGCAGCTTCAGAGATGCTTCGAGGGGCGGCATTCAAAGAATGCCCTTCATTCACTCCTCACCTCACCTCATCATGACTTGAGAGTTGGTGGCCTCCGATGATGTAGATGGTGACGCCAGGACCCAGCGTTCGGCTTGCCCAGGCGAACGTTGTTCTTTTTTCATTAATTTCTGTAACATTTGCGATCTTTTTTCTAATTCCCCCTTTGTCGAACACTATCTGTCTTCTAAGCCTCATCTCTTTTTTTCCTAACCGAAACTCAAATGTATAAGTGTTCTGACAGCAAACCTTATCTGCTACCCTACAGTCTCTATCCTCAATTTCAGCCAAATCAGATGTTGCCATATGTCGCAACGATGATTTGTTCTCAAGTCTCTAATATGGAGTCTACTGAATTCTCAACTTATGGTTTAGGCTCTCTCTAATTCTACTATTAAATTTATTTGTTGTGTATATATCTCCTATTCTATGACTATTTGGACTATGTAAACTCAAAATATACATTCTTCTTCTTCTCCTCTCTCCGAAATTATAATTTTAGGGATTTCAACGTTAACCACGCAATGCTTTCATCTGTTCTCATGATCAGCGGTGAAGTGTCTTCATTTCTACCAAAACGACCTGAGGGTTGGTGCACTCCATACTCGTGTCCTGACCGTTTTTGATGAATCCAATATCTTAATCTTTCTTAACCTCATTTTTGTTAAACTTTTTCCTCCTCTAGGTTTCATCCGATCACCTTCTTATATCCGTATCTTGTTCTCTCTCTTCAAGTCTTCCGCAGAACGGCACTCCTTCGGTGAGGAGACGTTCTGCGCGTGGTTGCTAATTTTTCTGACTTACGGTTGTATCACTAATTTTCCATGTAATGATTACTGCTTTCGTGGGTGGGGTCCCTCTGAGTGTGCAGAGCGCAACCGAGGTGATTCTCTCTGGCATGTAGGCGCAAATTCCATATTCTTTCCCTTCTACTAAAATTAACAAACCTTGATTTAAATTTACTTGTTCTTACGATATCCGCCGCAGTAATGCCTCCTTCATATATTACCGTCTTGTTCAAACTCCTGAAACTCATTCAAGTTATATTTTATCAAGGAATCGTGCAAAATCTATTCTTCGAGATTCCAAAAACTCTTTTCTCCGTCTCAAATGCAATAATCTTTCTGATCCCTTTTCCTCTCGCCCTTCTGCCATTATGCAAAAAAATGTCAACTCTAACTTTCTCCTCTTTCGCTCCTCTAGTTTCTTCTGATAGTACAACTGCCATTTTACCTTCTACTAAAGCAGAACTCATCGCTCAAACTTTTGCCTCTAACACTACCTTAGACGATTCCGGAGCTATTCCTCCTTAAATCCTCTCCAACTCAGTTATGCCTAACATTGTAATTTCTTCTGAGCTTGCACACTGCCTTGGTAAACTATTTCGTCTTTGTCTCTTCACTTCGACCTTCCCATCATGATGGAAACGTGAGCTCTGTCAGACTGTGCCGAAGAATGGGACCCCTCTCAACCCTCTAAGTAACGTTCTATTTCTTTAACTTACGTTCTTTCTAAAGTTTTCGAATCTATTTTTAACAGGAAGATTTGGAAGCACCTTTATTCTTGTAATCCTATCTCTGATCGCCAGTATGGCTTTCAGACAACTAGTGATCTCTTTCCGTACTTTCTAACTCTTGGTCCTCCGCTCTTCGGGGTTTCGGTGAGTCTTTTGCTGTGGCGCTAGACATATCGAAAGCCTTCGATAGAGTTTGGCACAAAGCTTTGATTTCCAAACTTCCCTCTTTCCGAATCTATCCTTCTCTCTAATTTAATGATTTCCGGTCGTTCTATAGCAGCTGTTGTAGACGGTCACAGTTCTTCCTATAAATCTATAAATAGTGGTGCTCCTTAAAGATCTTTCCTATCTCCAACTCTATTCTAATTTTCATCAATGACCTTCTCTCTATTATTTCGTCTCCTATACACTCCTATGCCGATGACTCCACCCTTCGTTATTCCTTTCAGTTTGAAAGACGCCCTTCCCAACAGCAGTTAATAGATTCAAGAAGGATGGATTAAAGTAACTGACCTCTTCTTTTTCTTATTTCAAATTGGGGAAGAGAAAACATGGTCGTTTTCAATGCCTCAAAAACTCATTTCTCAATCTTTCTACACGACACAATCGTGCACACAACTTTGACATCTTCTTCGGAAACACTGAATTCAAACCTTCATATGTCCTTAATATTCTTGGTGTTTCTTTTTTTCGTGATCTTTCTTGGAAAGATAACATTACTTCTCTTTCTAAACAAGCTTCTAAGAGGTTGGGTGTTCTGAGGCGACTAATGATTTTTTTACGACACCCTAGTTGCTTGCTCTTTATAGTGCTTTTCGTCTCATCAACTCTCCTGCTCTTACTCTCTCCAATCTCTTTTTTCCCGTCGAATTGTTGCGTCACTCTCGGTATTGTCGCCATTACAACGGACACTCCTCTTTTGTACTCTCTCGTCTTATACCTCCTCCATTGAGAAGGGCTCGTGTGACACGACTTTCTGCATAGTCTCATCCTTTCTCTGTCCAACTTTCCGAACTCAGACTTAACCGCTATGCTCAATCTTACATTTACTCTACTGGTAAAATTTGGAACACACTCCCATTATCTGTTTTCCCAACTTCCTTTGACTTGCACACTTATAAACGCCATGTATCGGGTTACGTCAGCCATTAGCAAACAGATATCCAGCTCTTCCCCAACTCTTGTGAATATTGGTAGGCCTCTGGCCTTTGCCCACCAGAGGATATATATATATAATATATATATATATATATATATATATATATATATATATATATATATATATATATATATATATATATATATATATATATATATATATATATATATATATATATTGTGGTGTTCAGGAGGGTTTTGTTCAATCTCCTTCTTTATTCTTACTTTTAATTATCGACCTCCTCAGCTGTACTTCTAACTCTGTTCATTCTTATGCCGATGAGTCAACTCTCCATTCTTCTCCGCATTTCAAATCTGCTCCCTCTTTTGCTTCTAGAGTTGCTTCTCGTCTTCAACTTTTCGATTCCAATATCTCCGATATGGATGGGATTTCAAGGTGGGCTACCGCACCTTGTGAAATTCAACTCTTCTCTCTCTCAAAAACACCTCCCAACTTTCCTATCTCTTTTGACAGCTCTCCCGTCTCACCTGTGAATAACATAAATATTCTTGGTCTGAACATAAATAATAAATCATCTTGGAAATATCATATCACAAAGGTTGCTAAGGTTGCCTCTAAAAAGTTGGGAGTTCTGTTCAGATTGCTGGAATTTTTTCTTCTAAACAGATTCTCCAAATATATGAGGGTCTTATCCGTCCTTGCATGAAGTACTGTTCTCACATTTGGGGCCTTTCAGGTTCCACCCTTCCTTTTGGATATGGTTGAGTCTAAGGCTAAAAGACTAATAAGCTGTCACTTACTTTGAAAATCACTTGACCCTCTTTCTCTGCAAGGTGACGTTGGCGCACTATCTCTTTTCTATAGGTACTACAACGAGGTAGTATCTAGGTGCTCGAGGGAGTTGACCTCTCCCATTCCACCACCGTTGCGTCGCCGTCGCAGCACAAGGGGGGCCTTGCTTGCACAAGAAGTTTGAATGAGCACTGCGAACTCAAGGCTTTTACATTGTGGTTCCTCTTCCTTTCCAGCCACCTCTGTTCTGTAGAACTCCCTATCATCTGTTTTTTGTGCTTTATATAAAAAAAACTCTAAATCCTCTGTCTTCGCCTACCTGATGGATCTACGTTAGGTTCGGGATTGGTTTTTTTTTTTTAAATAATTCAATTATGCCCCTCCTTGAAAAAGGCTATGACCGTGAGTGATGGTAATATATATATATATATATATATATATATATATATATATATATATATATATATATATATATATATATATATATATATATATATATATATATATATATATATATGAGAGTGGAAGAAGACGTAGAGGGAGAAAAAAAAAGAGATAGATGGATTTAGTTGGGGATTCATTGAGGCGACATCAGTTGCTTATGGTGAAACAGTTGGTGGAAGATGGAATTATTTCCGACAGATCTAGATGGAGACGAGTGCTGGCCCCGCTAGACAGGCCCCTAGAGCCTTACTGGGATCATATATATATATATATATATATATATATATATATATATATATATATATATATATATTATATATATATATATATATATATATATATATATATATATATATATATTTAACATTTAAAAATTAGTATCGTTATCGGTGAATTTGAAAGTCTTGGTATCGGTATCGGTAAAAATTTTGGTATCGCTCCATCCCTATATATATATATATATATATATATATATATATATATATATATATATATATATATATATATATATATATATATATATATATATATATATATATATATATATATATATATATATATATATATATTATTTATTTATTTATTTATTTTACCATTCACCTTTCCCACTCTCGTGGGGTGGTACCCGTCACAGTTCGTTCACACACACCCACATCCACACTCTATCTCCCCTCCCCCCTCACCACTGCCCTCCATCTCACTCTGTCCTCCGCGACTCTCCTACCTTCGTCCACATTCTAACCTCTCCTCCTCCCCAATATCTCCCTCACCCCATCCATCCACCTCCACCTCGGCCTTACCCCTCCCCCTTCCCTCTACCTGGAATCTCATCACTCTACCCACCATCCTATTCTCATCCATTCTGCACAAATGCCCAAACCATCTTAACACACCCTCTTCGGCTCTGCCCACTATTCCCCTCTTCCATCCACACATCTCTCTTATTCTTTCATTCCTGATTCTATTTTTCCCTCCACTAGCATTCTCAGATATTTAAACTCTTCTATCTCCTCAACTTTCTCTCCCCCCACCTCAACACCCCCCATTCCTCCCCTCTTATTGCTTCATCCCTGCCCCCAATCCTCATCACTTTACTCTTTGATGAGTTTACCCTTAATCCCTTAGACACACATTCCCTCACAAAATCTTTCACCAACATTCTCAGCTTTCTCCCCAGTATATATATATATATATATATATATATATATATATATATATATATATATATATATATATATATATATATATATATATATATATATATATATATATATATATATATATATACACACTATTGAACCTTTTGTGTCTTAATTTTGGGTTTGCTACCTGCTGCATAAAGTTCTGTAGTCAGGAGAAATTGAGTTATGTTTTCTCCTGTCCAAGTAGATTAAAATTATCCAGATTATGAGATTTTGATAGCAAACTACTTCAGCTCGAGTCATAAAGAGATTCTAGCCACTCCATCTGGGATTTTAAATTTATTTGTCTAACCTTCTACACAAGCAAATTAGTAAATGTGATAGTTTGTTTGTTTGAAAAGGAAGTACTGTTGTAAACATTGGATATTCTTTTAGTAATATGTGGATACTGAGATTATAGTATAATCTGTAAACTCATTAATTAATTAAAGAAATACAAATGACAATTTTTTTTGTCTGTTCAAGTAACTGGTTCTGAGGTTCTAAATGCAATTGTATACTGCACACTATAAACAGAAGGATCGTGTAGCAACCTCGAACCCAAAGCTTACAGAAACTTTCTCATTAAAGCTTGACATGGAAATTGATTTACTATATGATTATTAAGGAGTTTTGCAATTTGAAGACCAAATTTAATACTACTATAATAAAAAGCTATTAAAAAAAATTTTTTCATAGAGAAAACTATATTATATCTTTCACAAGAATAGAAAATGTTTTACTTGGAAAACACAGTTCTTTTATAGCAATATTTTGACCATCCACTATGCATGGTGATAAGCGCCAGGAGCTTTTAATGTATATTTTACACTTCCATAGATTTACTTTAAAATTTACTCTTGAAATGACACAGTTGTAAATGTTTCTTATAGTTGTCCCACTTGAGACATTTTATTAGTTTTCTGCAACCACATCATCACATGTGAAAATATATAATTTTCTTAGTAGTTTTCAGGAATTGTTTGTAGAATCATTTCCCACATCGGTTTTAAATTTTTTTTTGATATATAGTTATATTTCTCAAAAGGTGAGACATCAAGATCAGATACTGGTCTCACAGGAACATTAAAACTTTTCTTTATATTTTATATATTATGATAGTTGCATGCAATCTAGGCATCATAGGTAGAGGTATACCCCCTTGGTATTGATACAGTAGTATCAAAAATTCTGTTAATTATATTTTTCAAGCATCATTTATGTTATGTTTGAGCACAAATATCAGCATTTATGCCTCTTACTGCAGCTATTTGTGCCCATTGAAGATCTTCTTAATCCAGAACTTGTAACTTATTGCAACACGATCAATATTTTTCAAACATGGGTAGATTCCAGAAAGAATTTGTGTCCTAATGAAGAACAAACAGATAATTTAGAACCAAAATGTCTTTTTTTACTTTTTAAAGCAATATTTTCCTGATTTTATTTTCTATTACTACTTATAGAAGTGATAGAAAGTTTGACATCACCAAAGTTGTGGTGATGTCAAAAGTAGTTTTTCAGATATTTATGTTTATGTGATCTAGTACTGAAAGAAGCATCGAAAGGTATTGATAATTTTCAATTTCCATTTTTGTGCCATTTTTGTGAAAGTCTCAGAATAACAAAATTTTATATTTATCTCATTCCTGATAAAAAACATGAGACATTTTCAAAATTGAATTACCAAAACAAATGAATCAAATATCTGTGCTGACAAATTCCTTTTATCAATTTTATCTTCATATGCCTTTCCTGTGGTCTTTCTCTGCTTGTGTTCTATCTTTGCAACCAGAGCTACAGTTTAAAAAATCATGTTGAATTTCAACAAATTTACCTTCATTAGTCACTTTTTGTGAAATGCTTCTTCCTGTGAAGTATTAGGCAATGTTTTAGGATCAGCTTAATAATTAGTTTTTCATTCATCCTATAATTTCTTCAGACTGTGTACTTTTTATTTCAATTGGATGAAAAAACGGTGATAAAGCCTCATCACAATAATCAGCATGGTTTATTCTTATTGTTCTTGAATTTTTCAAGTTTGGTTGCCTCAAACAGTGTTAAACTCGTTAGAAACTTCCTCCTCACCCGTATAGTGCTTCTTTCAAAGATCAAGTACAAACTTTTGTCATCTTAAAAAAAATATAATTATTGAAATATAACTAAAATAGTTTAATTAATCATTAGTTTATACATGCAGAAAAAATGAAAGTATGTGTAACAAACTAAATAAGTACAATAATTAATTTTTTCAATATAAAACATTTTTTAAATTATAAAACCAATTTACAAATTCAATTTTTCACTGCCTCTAAATGATGACTAATTAACTTAATATATGGTATAGTGTAAGCCTACACAAAGAAAACTAGAAATAAATGGTTAACACTCACAATGTTATGTTGATTCGAGTGGCGGTGAATATGTTTAATTGGGTTGTATCGTCCGCTTCTCCGTTTCGTAAGGACGATGTTGATGATATGAAGTTGCTCTCCGACGTACACGAACAGCTGAAGTCAGATCCGTAGTAAGGACTATTAGGATCACAAAAAGAGCAAATGGCAACAGATGGATAACAAAAACCGTTTTTCAGGTTGAAGGTGAAATGAAAAACCGGAAATAAAAATCGTGGAAGTTTTAATCTTTGATAATTTTGATGGAAGAATTCTTTTTCAAAAGCAGGATAGAACGCAGAAAAGGTTTATAAAAGAAAACGAAGAACAGTGTAAATCAGGGCTTTGGTTATTGAAAGACTGACGAGAATGTTGAATTCTTAATGAATATTTCTCAACAAAGAAATTCTCGTTGTCAAGTCTCTTAATTGAGGAAAATGGAAAAAGATCGTTGAAGGATGTTGAGACGTTAAATAGATTGATGATGCAGTTCCCCTCCCCAGGACTACAAAACATAAAAATATGTAGAATTTTTTTACATATAAAAAACATTAATTAACACACAAAACAGGATTCTTACATGATTCTGTTGTAGGGTTGATCAAAGATATCACTCAATTTTAGAAAGTCTGTTCACCGGTTATTGTTTTTATCGTTTTAAATTCAATTTTTATTAAATTATAATTTTAGTCTTTTGTTCAATTTTAATTCCTGGTTGTAATTTACGTTTTATTATTTAAAAAGAAGGAAAAAAAAAACATTACTACCTTGAACCCGACTATAAAAAAATAAAGCAAAAACCTCAGATGAAGTTGCATCACGGGATTAACCAATAATATAGCCGATTGGAAGGTTCTATAAAAGAATGACGGAAAGTTCTTCAATAACCAAAGAATAGCTCACCTCTCTGACGTACAAAAGAATAAAAGAAACTTAATCTTGATGATCCATATCAGTCACCTGTTTGAAAACATGATTAAGTTCTTTCAGAGCAGCCTCTTTGGATACGCCCCTTTCTTTTGCGAACTTCCAAAGTTTAGTTATCTAAACTGTAGTGAAGGTGGTGAATTCTGAGAATACAGTCGACGACGTGGAAGGTTGTGGATTATTAACCGCCGACTTTGTAGATCCTTCACATACAGTTTCTTGATGTCTCATCTTTCTACGTTGATTAAACCTCCATAATCCTTTACCTTTGGATTTTGAGGTAGATGCGGTTGATGTTGTTGGAGTTGGAAGAGTTTGGGTTGGACGACTCTTCTTTGATGTGGAAGTCGGTAAAGTACACTCTGTAGACGAACTCCTCTTTTTATGAGTTTTCACTCCGTCCCGTGGTTGTAATGACTCAGAGGCAGTTGGAGGTTGTTCGTTCAAGTTCATGGAATTCACGAACACCTGAGAGCAATAATATACCCCGGTTTCCGATTTAACCTTGGTCTGCCTTTTTTGTGTGGATGGTACCGCCACTGGTTGACCGGGACGATACTCTATCTGGGGACAGACTCTACTTCCTCAACAATCACTGAGGTTGTGGTAGTGGTTGTTGGGGTGGTGGTTGTAGCTGGTCTGGTCTCTTGAGCCCTTCGTTGAAAATTTGATAGACTCAAGATGGCGAACATTTCCTCAAAGTCGGTTTCTGTGTAATGTAGACCATCATAACACAGATCTAAAGCATCCAACCTGTCCGATCCTCCCATCCAGAATTTATGATGAGGGTTGGCTTGATTTTTGTTGTTATAATAGCGGTTCAACACAGTTTTCATGGAGAAGATCCGCTTTTGAAACCAAGTCAAGTTGGTACACTGTAAATCGACCGTCTGCCCGAATATCTTACGAGCTTTTAGGTTGAGAAAGGCTCGTTTAAGTTGGGGATATTCCTCGAATGAGGGCACTAGGTCACCCCGGCCTTGACGGTTGAGAAATGCCTCATTGAAGGAAGAGATATCCTTCATTGTGGGAATGACCAGATTCACCCTCAAGGCAGGGTTGTGCCGAGCAGCTATTCTGGTGATAGCGTCCATTTGGACGGGAACAAAGGACAAAATATATGCTGAATTCCATGTGATGACCTGTATAGATTTGTCCTTAGTGGTCAGAGGAATCTTTTTCCAAATGGAACATGTTAGACCAAATAAGTAAATCTGATCCACCGCTCCATTTGGATTTAAGAAAGGGGGGCTAATTTTTGCCTTAATATCATTAAGTTTGCGCCAGGATGGCACGACACAATTAATTTGATGTTATGCATCCATTGCATTCGCTCTCTCATGCCCCAAATACTCCAATTTCAGAAGTACCGAGAAACAAAACTCTCTTCATTCCATCCATGCTGAAAAGAAAAATATAAATGTATAGTTATTTACAAAAAACATTATATACAATTTAATAAATTTACAAAATTTAATAAATTGAATAATTTCTTGAAAACATTATATTCATGAATAAAACTTCAAAAAATGTAATGAATAATAATTGTTGAAAATTTTTTTTTAATATTTCATGAATAATAATTTTTAAAAATGTTATTATATTTCATGAATAATTAAGTATTTAAAGTATTTTAATTAAAGTATTTAATTTTATTTATTTTTCCACTACTACTATTATTAATATTAATGAGAGCTAACTCTATATATATGGTTTATAATAGTAATTAGGTTAAAAGTTAATCTTTAATGTAACAAATATAGTAGAAAAATTGTAATGAAGCTAATATTATCAACTACCAATTACTTAGTCTATTCTACAAAAATTTTACATGCTTTTAGATTTTATGGTTAACATGCTTTTAGATTTTATTTTGAACATGCATTTATTTTTATTTTATTTTGAACATGCATTTATTTTTATTTTTTCATTTGATTTTTTGATTTTATATTTTTTTTTCTTATTACACATTGCATTACTTTTGATTTAACGCACTTCACTATATATATCACTTCCCGCGCACTTAACTTGTGTGACTTCGGCGATATTCTAGTGGTCGTTTCATGATGTAAACATGTTGTGGGGCGTCTCCATGGGATCGTAGTCGTCGTGGAGAATGCTCTGGTTTTCCTGAATCCATCCCCATCAAGCAGGTGATGTTCACTGAGGTTCTTCCTCCACTGGCGATGCGTCTATATGTCCTTGTAGTTCCATATAGTTTTCCTAAATTTAAAACCCCTTCCGATCAAATCCTTCAAAAGAATCGGCCTTTTTATCACTGAACTCATCGCTGAAATTCAGTTGATAATAACCTTCAGGTTCTTCCATTATGGGGGAAGGGCCTTAGGCACAAAATCTTCGAATGAATCTTGATCTACCGAATAATCTAACGGACAAAACCCTTCAAATGATTCATTCATCGTTGTGTTGAACAGGTTGAACAGATCCTCTTCTTCTCTCCTCTTCTTCCGGAGGTATCGTTAGATCTGTTTGGGTGAATCTTGTAGTATTAATGTCGGTTATGTTAGATGCCTCGGTTGACTTGTTCGATTCAGAGTTAATTCGATAATTTACATTTCCTGCAGTTATGTCAAATGATTCTTGTAAAACTCTGTATGAGTCAGACAAGAAGGTCGAATAATCGGTATCGATCAATTTAAATATCTCTTGCTGAGCTTCTATCTGCCGTTTCCTCAACTCCTCCAACAAGTGATGATCCTCTTCAGCAAGTTGATATGAAAAATCATCGTCGTCCTCGTCACTGTCGTCCTCAGGTAAAACCGTTGGAGTCGGCGTCGCGTCCGGTAATGACTTTTCATTTGATATCTCTCCCAGTTCTTCATTGATTTTCGCAAGATTCTGTTGATAATCTTCGTTATGTTGTGTAAGTTGATTCTGTTGATTCTTGTTGATGTTGGCGGAAATAAGGATTTCATAAGAGATATCTGGGAACATCAACCTATTTTCAAAGTTGTGAAAAATGAGCCTGTACACCTTCCCTTTCATTGACTGGGTACTTGGCTATATCGTATGCGAGTGTTAAGTCATATACTTTAGTAATCACGTACGGTCCCCCTAAATATTGGGTTAAACTTGTTGTTTACAAGATTTCCTTGAAGTAAAGATTTATATGCAACCTTATAACCAAGGTTGAGCGATGAAAATTTTTCAGCAGGTGACTTCCAATATTGTTGTAAACAAGGATTTCTCCTTGTACACGAATGTTGTCGTTGAACTAAGAAGTCACTTGGAGTTGACTTGATTGCTGAATGCCAAGTATTGTTGTATTTTACAACTACTTGTGGGGAGTTGTAAATCCCAATCAGTTGGGTTTTGTTGAATCATCATTCGCAAAGTCTGAAGTATGGTTCGATTTACTCGTTCCGTAACCCCATTCATTTGTGGCCGATGACTAGATGCCAACAAATGCTCAATGGCAAATTCCTCCAATACTTCGTTAAAAAGTACTGAAGTAAACTCAGTTCCTTGATCAGAAAGAAGTTTCTGCGGGAACCGCGGCAAAAACGGAATAAGTTTAAATTTCAATCGTTGTGCTGACGGTTTTCGCAGATTTATCTTTCATAGGTATTACAAAGAGATACTTAGTGAAATTATCAGTTGCTACATGAGCATAAGAGTGGTTTCGAAAAGTTCGCGGTAGTTGTAACAAATCAACTGCTAACAATTCGAACGGAAAAGACGTTGTTATCTTCATTACTGGCGGAATAATCACAGTAGGATTATTTTTGTTAAGTTGACATGTCATACAAGACTTACAAATGTCACGAGCAACATTAGCAAGTTTTGGATGCCATAAGTCCTCTCTCACCAATGCAATAAGTTTCGGTGTTCCTGAATGTCCATTTTGTAAATGTAAATCCAGAACTAACCGAATTAGAAGAGGCATGGATATTACCATTCGCGGATTGTTATCATTTTGGATGAAGATTAAAGTCTCCAAACAAGAAAAGATGTTGTTGATATGGGACGAAATATTTCTAATCCATGTTCACGAAAAGTTGTGCTTTCGTATGGATCCAATGCTCTCCTCAGTTTGCGAAGAACATTGTCCTTGAATTGTTCTTCAAGTATTACCTCTTCATCAGCGCTAAATAATTCATCAAGTTCGTCGATGGTTAATTGACAAATGTTGACGATATTTATTTTGACGCTTTTCTTTTTGCACGGTTCAAGATAATTAAAATGTATTCCCGATACATTTTGCAAGTTACAGACATCTCCAGGAGTTCCATAAGTTAATGGATTGTTGTCGTTGTAGAAAACTCGTATAAGGCATTTAGTTATATTAGCAAAGGCCAATATTGCTTCTGGAATTGGAAGTTGGCCAGATAGTTTCAGCAACTTCAGCTTCTTTGTAATATTCCTGCCTTTAAGTTGATACTTATCGGGATGTTTGATAAGTTCTTCCTCTACGGTCTCCCTAATCTCCATATGGTTATCAGGTGTTCCATCCAACCACATGGAAAAAGATTGAAACAAGGAGTTTTCTCCTCCTGGCATTACATGAACTGTATAACCTTCAGGAATAAAACCTGAAGGCTGAACTTGATCAATGGTGACAACTTCCAGTTGATCATTGTGATCTTCTGGGAGTGCCTCCACTGGAGCTCTGGATAACGGATTATCTTCTACGTTATCTTGACCTTCAATAGCGATTCGAAGTGGTTCTTCGCTGTTAATCAATCTGGTCACAACTTCCACTTCTACCTTTTCTTGTGGTATCGAAGCAGGAATCGTTAGGTCTTTCGATATTACCTCGAAATCATTTCCGGTTCTATGGAAAAGTTGATAAGTTGACATATCGGGTAATAAAGAATTTGATCGTAGAAGAGTAACTCCTATGACCATAGAATGATCCATAGCGGAATCTGGAAGTATGTAAAATTCTTCTAGAGTTGATACATACCTAGTTTCGAATCTTACGGTTACGAACTCGTGTATTGGAATACGCGTATTTCCAACGCCTGTGACCCTTGCGACCACCAATGGATATCGTTGTATACCATTAATTAATGAAACAGCGCTTTCTTTTATTGAGTTGATCTCTGCTCCATTATCTATTAAGGAATGGAAACAAGTTCCTGGATAGTCTATTACTTCTACTGCGACCATTAAAGGTTGGGGACTCCTACAAGGAGTAGTTAACCCTTCAACCGTGACTGGTCCCTCATTCACGGGGTCAATTAGTTTAAAGGGCGCTCTTGTTGACTTCGCGCGGACAATCCCCCAGTGGTGTTATTATTTTCTGTCGATGATCTTCTTGAAGTTCTCGAAGTTCTTCTGTTAAGCGGAGAATTACTTTGTTGTCGTCTTGGTCTTCGATTCTCTCATTCCGGACAATGTTTACCCACATGACCGTATGATTAGATACGGGACAATTCTCCGGATATCGTCGTCGTTGTTGTTGTTGTTTTTGTTGACTTCTGGGATTTTGGGAACACTTGTAGGACAAGGGCCCACTCTTCTTACAGATGGAACACTTGTTATTTAGAAAATAATAAGTGTCTTTGGAGTGCGTATTTTTATCGCAAAAACTACACCACTGGTTGTTTTGTCGTTGCGAAGTTTTACGCGCACGATTATCCTGTCTACGGTCTTCCGACCGTCCCGAAGAACTAGAACTATCGCTATGTTTACGCGGTTTGTCCCTAACGAACTTGGAACTGGGGTTTCCCGTAGTTTTCTTTTGACGCCTTTTCGATTCTGATGACCGTTTCTCAACCGGTTTTTGTGGAGGTGGTTGGACATTGGAAGAAGTATTCTTCCAATGCTTCACCCCATCCGTCCATGGCTTTTGTTGGGGTCTCGACTCAGCCGCAACTCTAGAGATGTCTATTACTTTAGGAACGGGTACTTGTGCATGCCCTCTTAAGTCCTGAAGGTGTCTATCAGCTAGGTTTACCAGCTGATCAAAGGAAACTTTGGTTCCCGAACACCACTCATGTGATTTACGGAGATAACTTGCGATCTCCTTGTTGATGGCAGGCGGTAAGGCTGATAGAAACACTTGACGCAGTCTCATGCTCTTTACAGTTTTTGCCGAAGTGGTGGGGTAAGCTTTCTTTGCGAGATCCAACAACCGGATAGCAAAGATTCTGACAGTTTCGTTCTTGCGCAATTTAGCGGACATAAAATCTTGGACTGCCCGCTCTCGTCTCACTGTATCCTCGTTATTAAACAGATCAAGTAAGTTCTGTTTAATTCTCTTCATAAGACTTATCTGCCTTATGGAGTTGATGGTAGAGGGCGAGGTATGAGGACTGCAAATACGAACCCAAGAGCCTTAACCAATCCTGTTTTTGAGTTGGGTACAGGATTGTACAATATTCTTCAAATTCGCGGAAGAATACTTTCAGGTCTTGGTCTGTGTCAGGGTTAAATTTTCGCGGGTGGCACAGCCTTGTTAGACTTAGGGTTGTTGAATAACTGTGTCAACCCAGTTAGTGCCTGCGAAACCATAGCGTTATGAGCCTGTTGTGCGGCTAGAGCTTTCCGTTATGAATTCCCGGAATTGCTGATCCGTCATGGTTCCGGTCGGGATACGGGGTGCGCTTGCGGGGTTCATTATTGTTGGTATTGACGGTGGTTGGTGTACTCCACCGTCAACCTCACGATCCACTGCAACGGACGGCTTCCTATCCTTATGACGTACCGAGCTTTCTGGTGATTTCGCAGCAGCAGTTGGAAAGGGATCTGCACGAGCCGATAATTGTTCCATTATCATTTTATTTTGCTCGGTAAATCTCAGATCCATGTCACGTGAGAAGCGAATAACACCCTCAAGCATCTCTTGCAATCTTTCCACGGTACGCTGATCTGCTGGTTGAAAATCATGCAAGGGTTCACCCCTCGGGTTATCAATATTTTCCGGTGTGGACGCAGCGTTATTATTGAGTTGGAATGATTCATCCAACTCAATCAGCTGGTCCATGGTCACTTTTGATTCTTCCTTGTTCATCATAGGTTTTTCTGCCATTTTTCTGTTGAGTTTTGTTATTTTCTTTCTTTGATCCTGGTAAGGTCGCCACTTTATTTTCTCTGTAAGCCTACGCAAAGAAAACTAGAAATAAATGGTTAACACTCACAATGTTATGTT
>SEYY01022907.1:27500-30690 GCA_009176605.1 Armadillidium nasatum | reverse complement strand
GTTAATCGGATTATCGGATTAAAAACACCTCACGAAAGTACGTGGTTTCCCCTCACTCAATAAATTTTCCCCTCAGTTTCCCTTCGCTTTACCCTCACCCCAAAATCACCCTCAGGAACGTACGTGAGTTTCCCCTCAGGTGGCACTGGCGTACGTGAGTTTCCCCTCAGGTGGCACTGGCACTCCCCTCAGGTGGCAATGGCACCCTCCCAAATGGTTCCCTTACTACTATATATATAATAACCACAAAGCCGCTAAATAATACAATAAAAATAATAAAAATTTAAAATTAATGGGAATTAACTAAGTGCTAAAACTGTAAATAGCAGAAATTGGAATAAAAATTTAAAACGCACTATATTTCAGGGAACTACCCCTCTTTTCTGATGTTATCAGTTTAAAAGGAAAGTTAAGAAAGGGATTTATTGTTTTATTTAGTGGTTTTGTGGTTATTATTAATAATAGAGTGCGAGTTGTTTAGTTCTCTTGAAATATATTATATTATATATATATATATATATATATATATATATATATATATATATATATATATATATATATATATATATATATATATATATATATATATATATATATATATATATATATATATATATATATACGAAAATTAAATGGCTAATGTACTGTTAACACCATAATAATATTTACTTCATCAAGAAACCCTATTATCTACCTATGAGCCAAACTTTTAAAACAATAAAAACATAAAAAATTAAAACGAATTAACAAATAATAAAAAACAAGGGAATCTATTAAAACCAACACCAAGCTTTCGATCTCTCACTCGAAGATCTTTATTCAAGGCAATAGGAACAGTGAAAGAAAAAAGTTATTCTCAAGACGACTCAAGGACTGAAGAATTTTTTTAAATTTTTCCGTTGGTTTGAAAATTGCATTTTTCATGGTATGAAACTATGTTTTTCCTAAAATGTTCTTGTAAAATCTTTTATTTTTCAATGAATCATTCAGAGTATTATCAATTTTTATTTTTCCTTTATGTCTATTAAACTTATTAGTATTTTTAATGATAAAGGACTCTTTCTATTGCCATTGTTATGGCAAGGGATTAATAATTCTGCTGAATTCATATTAATTGTGTGATTATTTTCCTCTCTATGTTGCTGTAATGCGGAATTTTTGTCTCCATTTCTTAAACTGTAAATGTGTTGGTATATACGTCTTTTAAAATCATTGGTCTCTCCAAAATATTTATCATCACAATTATTGCATGCTATGCTGTAAATACCTACATTTTTCGTGATATCATTTATAACTAATTTAGATATGAATTTTCTTTAAATAGTGTTGGGGACCGATTGTACAAAGGAGACTGTGTTTGAAAAGAGATTTTTAGTTTGAGAGTCAATGTGATAAGGAGTAATGATCCTTTCATTAATTTGTTTTTTCTTCACATTATCCTCAACAACATATATTTTCCTTCTTACTCTATAAAGTGCTTTATTAATAACACAATTAGGATAATACAATGATTTAAAAGTGTTTCCTATAAAAGTTATTTCATCTTTAAGAAATTTTATTGAAGGAACTTTCCTATTTAGATTTTCCAGAAGTAATTGTGGATCCAAGATGACAGGCAATATGGCAAAAATATCGTCAACATATCTCCACCACTTTATGTTGCGAAGACACAGATCTGAATATACAAATTTCACTTCAAAAAGTTCCATGAACAGATTACTCAAAATCGAGAAGAGGAGGGACCACATACTCAACCCAAACTTCTTTCTATGAAAATTATTTCCAAATTGAAAATATGAATTTGGAGTAAGGAATTTGATTTGTTTTCTATCTCTTTTGAAAATATAAAAAAGCTTGTAAAACTGTGTATAGAACATTCATATTTTTAATTTACCATATTCACACAAAATTCATACAAAAGCATGGTTCCCATTGTGTTGCGAGGGCGACGCAATGGTGGTGGAATGGTAGAAGTCAATTCCCTTGAGCAGCTGCCGTTGTAGTACTTATAGAAAAGAAAGAGTGCAGCAGAGACAGAGGGTCAAGTGAGTTTGAAAATGAGCGGACAGTTTATCCGTCTTATAGCCTTAGACTCAACCCTATCCAAAAAAGACGTGGAACCGGAGCCCTGCCCCAAATGTAAGAATAGTACTCCATACAAGGGCGAATAAGACCCTTATAGAATTGAAGGAACTGTTCGGAAGAAAATTTCATAATGAAACAATGGCGAAAATATGAGATGCCTTGGAGATGTTTGGAGGGGGGCATCCAAAGAATGCCCCTCATCCACCCCTCACCTCATCTATTTAAACTCAAAACTAGAGAACATTCTCCAAAATCCTCATCTTAGGTGATTTTAAAGTTCACCACCGCCAATGGCTTTCATTTTTTCCTCATGATCCTGCTGGTGAACTTTCCTACGACTTCTCTATCCAGAACAACCTTGAGCAGTTGGTGCAACTCCCTACCCATATCGCTGACCATCTTGGTGATGAACCCAACATATTAATCTTTTCTTAACCTCTTATCCTTCTCCTTATGCTGTTAAACTCTTTCCTCATCTGGATTCATCCGATCGCCTTCTTATCTCCTTATCTTTTCTGTCTCTTCAAGTCTTCCGCAAGAACGGCCCATGCCTTCGGAAAGGAGACTTTTGAAGCACTTCGGTGCTGCTAACTGATCTAACTTGCTGTTGTACTTCACTGATTTCCCATGGAATGAATATTGCTTTCGTGGGAAGGGTTCCTAGGAGTGTGCTGAGCGCATAACCAAGGTGAATCTCTCTGGCATAGAGGCGTGCATTCCATATTCTTTCCCTCCTAATAAACCTAACAAACCTTGGTTTAACTTTGTATGTTCTCGTGCTATCTGCTCAGTGATGCTGCCTTCAGGGATTTTTGTTGTTTTCAAACTCCTGAAATTCATTCAACTTATATTTCATCCCGGAATCGTGCAAAATCTATTCTTCGAGATGCCGAAAAACTTTTCTCCGTCGTAAATGAAACAACCTTTCTTGTTCCTCTTCTTCTCGCCCTTTTTGACATTTTGCTTAAAATGTCAATTCTCACTTTGCTTCTTTCTCTTTCCCTCCTATAGTTTCTTCTGATGGTACAACTGCCATTTTACCTTCTACTAAATCTGAACTCTTCGCTCAAACTTTTGCCTCTAACTCTACCTTAGATGATTCCGG
>SEYY01022907.1:20000-22500 GCA_009176605.1 Armadillidium nasatum | reverse complement strand
ATATATATATATATATATATATATATATATATATATATATATATATATATATATATATATATATATATATATATATATATATATATATATATATATATATATATATATATATATATATATATATATATATATATATATATATCCACATTTTCGAGTTCGTTAAATCTTCTGTTAAGTTCTGTTTTCAAGGTTTGCGTCATTTAAAACTAATGATTTGCTTTCCCTTATCATTATCTTTAGGTCAGAAAGGAAAAGTGCTTTTTCCTGTTTGCTCCAGAATCGCGCATTACGCAATGAATGCTTACTCTTCCAATGTCCCATTTTTCTAACGTTTGATCCAATTTACTTGATATTTATTTTCTTTGTGTCCATCTTCTAAAGATACAGCACCTAATACAAGATTTAATCTCTTAAACTCCTTATTGAAAGCATATACAGTCAAGCTCTGTAATGACACCCCAGCTGTAGTATATGACCATACTCAAATTTTATTATGGGTCGTGTTTAATAGTGTTCTAATGCTAGTGTGTGTGTTTGTGTTTTTTTCTGCTTTTTTAAGTTTTAAATGTGTGGTTTGCCTTAATTTTTCTCTAAGTGTACAGTGTTTTAATCTTTTAGTGTTTTTAATTAATTATAGGAAGTTTTTATCGAAAGAGAAGTTCGTCATTTTTAAGATAAGTATAGTTTTAACGTTAAGTAAACTTTTACCATTTTAAATTTGCTATATATTTCTTCGGGTATTAATTAAATTTCTCTAGTGTAAATTTACCACATTATTTGTTTTAATAATCATAATTCTAATATTATATTAATTTTATTACTTTTAATAATTTTCAAAATATTTATTTTTGATGTTAGTTTACTATATTGTGTGCTTGCGTGCGTGCGTGAGGGTGTGAGTGCATGCTTGCGTGTGTGTATGTGTGATTTTTATTGTCTAATTTGAGTGATCATGGGGCTGGGCGTAGACTTAGACTTTCTATTACCTTTGCTAACGTTCGTGGCCTCAGATCTAATCTCGCATCTGTTGAATATCATCTCACTAACTCTCGTCCTAATCTTTTGCTTCTGCCTGAGACCCAGCTGGACAGGGATTCTTTCTCTAGCAATCTTAGTGGTTGGGTTCCTCTCATACTAACACTGAAACAGGTGGCTAAATCATTCAGCATTCTAAACGATCTGGAGCAGTTAATTAGGGAACCCACACACATTCTAGATCGTTCTAACCAATTCTTGAATACCCTTGATTTATGTTTCACCACTACTCTTTAAGATATAAATACACAATTTCCTTCCTATTGGTAACTATGATTTTATAACTCTTAGTTATAATGCTTTCTCTCCAACAACTCCACATTGCCCTAAACGTACTTTCTGGCACTTTAATCGGGCTAATTGGGAGACAATGCGTGGCCTCTTTGCAAGCCACCATTGAACTGAATCTTGCTTTGTATCGAGGGACGCTTTTGTCTCTGCTGAAAAGGTAGGGCCTATAATCCTTGATGGGATGGGCAGATTCATTCCATCTCTAACTTAATCTTTTTCTCCTTAAAATCCATGGTACGTTGGCAACTGTTCTCTTGTCCTTCGGGAGAGAGACAATGCTTACCGTGAATGGAAAAACTCTCCTTCTCCTATCACTCTTGTTAATTTTCATTCAGCTCGGAAACGTTGTAGGGATGTTCTTCGTCGGACTAAGCATTCTTTCACAAAAAGGAAATGCGCTAACCTCCAAGGCTCTCCTACTGATAAAAATTTCTGGCCTCTTTTCAAATTATCTCTAGTAACTTCTGTAAATTTGCCTTTCCCCCTCTTATTCGCTCTGATGGTTCTGTAGTTAATACTCCCTCTGAAAAGACTAATCTTTTCAGCCTCCTTTTTTTCATCTAATTCCACCCTGCTCGATACTGGCATCCCTCCTCCTACTCCTTCTCCTCTCAGGTGTCCCTTTTCTGTACCTGTAATTACTCATGATCGCATGCATGGGATCCTGAAATTTATGAACGTCAGGAAGGCCAGTGGCCTGAATGGCATTCACAGTCGTGTTCTCAGATAGTGAGCTTCCAAGTTGGCGTCTGCCCTTAGTAAGCTCTACTCTTTATGCCTTAATACTAATACTTTTCCTTAATGATAATGAAATATTTGAATAAGTTGAAACAGACCTCCTAAACAGTCTTTTATTTTACTTTTATATTTTTCTGCTCCCATGCTATGTCTATAGGAACTAATTCAAAATCAAGAAAAAAATTTTTGCTATTAATTAAATGAATCAAATAGAAGTTCATGGAAGTTAAGAGTAGAGGTTAGTGAGTTCCCAGTCAACATATATTTTCTCGTTTATTTTATTTATTTTATTATATATATACATCCACACACACACACACACACACACACACACACATATATTATATATATATATATATATATATATATATATATATATATATATATATATATATATATATATATATATATATATATATATATATATATATATATA
>SEYY01022907.1:0-15000 GCA_009176605.1 Armadillidium nasatum | reverse complement strand
ACTTAGTGAAACTTGCTGGACTAGAATGAAATCCTTCAACTATACTTTTGATATAAGAGAAACCACCATACGGAGTATTAATTGTCAAGAACTTTCTACAATCTGGGTGAACTTTCAGTTTATAAAGGCCTTCTTGAGATCCAAAACGGAAAAAACTTTACGCCCAGGAAGTTAGTTTGTGAAATCATTTAAGTTTGGAATACTGGAAATGTTACGAATTTCTCTTTTGTTAAGAATCCTCAGGTCTGCCCCAATGCTGATTTCACCTGAAGGTTTTGGCAAAATGGAAATTGGGAATCTCCATGGTGAATGTGAAGGAGTTAGTACTCCAGTATTAACTAATCTGAGTATCTCCACTTTAGCTTTGTCATATAGATTTTTAGAGATTCTACTGCTTTTTATGTTTATAGGGCAACCTCTTAGAGCAATCCTATACGGAACTAACTCGTTTAGGGTATCTTCTTCTGCGGGTGTAAGGGGAAATTTTAACACTTTTTTATTTTCATGATCGCTTTTATTATTATTATCACTAGCACTATTTATTTTAGCATATTTATCTATCTTACCATTATTTTCAAATTTACTAAAATTTATTATACCAATATGCGGAATTGTTTATGTTTCTACCCCCATAGTATATTTTACCCTTAAAAATATTATGTATATAAAAAAGCAAATAATATTTTGGAAGTAACTAATACATTAGAGTAAAGAGAAGACGCTGAAGATAGTTTAGGAGTGAAGTTATGGTAAGCGATTCAAAATAATTTCCTGCAATTACATCACAAGATAGACCAGTCTGACCATCAATAATCCTATGGTTACTAAAATCTAAAAAGAAATAGTATTAATTAAAAAAAAGTCTATTCCTAATATATTACAAAGTACATCGCAAATTAAAAAGTTATATTCATATTCACGTTGTAATAAGAAATTAACACTTTTAGGAAAAGTATTATATATATATATATATATATATATATATATATATATATATATATATATATATATATATATATATATATATATATATATATATATATATATATATATATATATATATATATATATATATATATATATATATATATATATATATATATATATATATATATATATATATATATATATATATATATATATATATATATATATATATATATATATATATATATATATATATATATATATATATATATATATATATATATATATATATATATATATATATATATATATATATATATATATATATATATATATATATATATATATATATATATATATAATATATATATATATATATATATAATACTAGCAGCTGTAAGAAAGCCAATAGGTTCTTTCTTCTCATCTGCATGAGATTTAAGTATACAGTAAGTACTTCCCGTGTCGATAAGATACAACTCTTTGGAGTTAGCATCAAAGATGCGGAAGAGACGATTTAATTTTAAATTGGGTTTTGAATTAATTATATAACACATTTGATATTGTGGGAACCGCTGCACCATCGTAAAAATCTGCAATTTCAACCGGCCTCGCAGTATATTTGCTAAGAGCTAATGACTCCTGCGCTGAGACTGACTTTTCACCATCTGGATAGTGCATATTCTTACTCTTAAAACTATTATAAGGAGAAAACGATACTTCCTAATGACAATGTTCAATATTAAAACATATGTTTACCGTGACATATGTTTTTAAATCAGTATTATCAATCCCATTCACGTGAAGTTGAACATTGTTGTTATTATAATTTATTTTATTTGTATAAGTAGACAATGAAGTAATATTATTATTTGAAATTTTAAAACACATAGTATTAACATTATTTATTAGGGGGTAGCTTTAATTTTCTTCCTCTCGTAATTTTTTGCATATTATGCATGTACTATTATCGCTATCTATCTTACGCGTTACTATATTATTAAATTGCACCTTTAAACTTCTTTCTGAGGGGCTTAATTTTGTCCCACTGATTAGTTTCCCGAAGTAGGATGAGATGTTGGTCTTGAAGTGTTAGGATGTGATGGCAATGGTGCCATCGGCAGCTACCTCCTTGGCACCTATTAGGTTTTTCACGAAACTTGTAGTGGAAATAGCAGAGTGCACCTTCTTCTCAAAATCTGGAAGGTGACCTGCCTCTGGGAGAATTTCCTTTTGTCCGACTATTGTCATTATGCAGCATGTGTATTTCCAGCCTATGTGCACTTAAGGAAATGTCTTCCATCTTGTGGGACAACTCTGCAATTTGACTGGATATTCTAGCCAATTTAAAGCTGGAAACATTGTTGACAGGGAGTGGTATGGTTCTCTTGAAAGCCTAGCATTAAAGAAGGAATCTATGGCATTAACCGAACATTGCAGCAAGGATCCGAAGTAGTTCTTCCTCTTCTTCTTTCCCTATATTTATCTGCTGCTTCTGCTATTTTATAAATTTAGGTATCTCGTGTTAGTACCTTTAGTACAGGAGCGATGTTTTCGGGTAAGACCTGAAAAGATATTTACTTTGCGACTTTTTCATTTTTACGTAGCATGACTTCGAAAACTGGATGGATCTCCAAGTGAAAGTCGTACTCTATTAAGATAGGTTGAGGGTTTCTCACAAGGCTTCAACTTCTGTTGAAATGAACCCTCAACTTTCTCTGACTGATGGGACATATTTTTCTATTAAAATTCCTTTTAACTCCTTGTAGGTATGCTCAGTTATTGCAAGTTGAATCTGGGAAATTATTGTAGATGGTTAGAAAGGGCCCTTGAGCTGGAATAAAAATTCCATCTTTTGTAGCCACTTGTTGATGTCTCTTTTGTCGGATCATGACAACTCCTGAACAGTGAGTGTCTTATATAAAGCTCAGGCGAAGGGCTTCTGGAACGTGCACTATCAATGGACGCGCTACGCTCTGCACTAGAATGATTAAGTCTTTCTGCGACACTGTTATTTGTTCTATTAACAGGTGCTTCAGCATCCACTTCTACAAGATTCACAGATATACCAGATGTGGAAGAACTTAATTGGGTTTTTGAATCCTTCTTTCTATTTCTTCTTGAAGGTATAGTAAATTTTTTTCCAAAGTAGTTGAAAGACGAAATAACACTAGAATCTTAGTTATAATGGAGCAATTTAGCTATACAAGCCTAGCCTAGCCTAGGCTTGTATATTGTAGCCTATTTAATTTATTTCAGAGTAATTTAATTTTACTTTTCAGAGTAATGTACAGCTAATTATAAATATTGTATCTAGTAGAGTAGGACCTACTAAAACAATGTATAACCTGTAATTATACCTCTGAATAAAAATTTCTGAATTCTGAATTCTGAATTGACTATGAATATTTTTTTTTCAAAATTGTATGTTTATTAATTATTTATATATTTATTTTATTATTTGTGCTTTTCACTGTTTATTACAGCACATTGCTCTTTTATTCTCACATTCCTGACTCTATCCCTTCTACTTAACCACATACCGCTCTTGGACTTTTTCATTTCGAAAACCTCAACCTTTTTTCTTTTTCTCGCATTCAACCGCCACACATCGCTCCCATACATAATAACCGGAACACAGCATCCTTCAAACATTTTCTTTTTCACTTCTCTTGTCAACGTTCCTCTCTTCCAAATATCCCTCAAGCCTCCCAACACCTTCTCCCACGCTCTTATTCTATACACTACTTCATCTCCTCACAAACATCTCCCCCCTCAAAATTCACACCCAGATATTTAAAAGAATTAACCCATTCCAATCTCTCCCTCCCCACCTTAATTAGCAGTTCATCTTTCCCATCTACAACACTTTATTCACTCTCCCCATTTTTCATCCATAACACTTTACTCTTTCCTGCGTTCACTCGTAAGCCTAACTCATCACAACATTTTCAAACTCATCCACCAAAACTTTTAAACCCCCTTGTGATTCATATATATATATATATATATATATATATATATATATATATATATATATATATATATATATATATATATATATATATATATATATATATATATATATATATATATATATCCTCCGGTGGGCAAAGGCCAGAGGCCTACCAAATTCCACCGGAGTTGGAAAAATCTTATCCTGATCAAAGAAGGCCAACATGTCCAGATACACGGCGTTTGAAAGTATGCAAT
This sequence comes from Armadillidium nasatum, assembly GCA_009176605.1. Classification (NCBI taxonomy): domain Eukaryota; kingdom Metazoa; phylum Arthropoda; class Malacostraca; order Isopoda; family Armadillidiidae; genus Armadillidium; species Armadillidium nasatum. The sequence goes on along the minus strand of SEYY01022907.1, from coordinate 10,860 downwards.
TCAAAGGAAGTTGGGAAAACAGATATAGGGAGTGTGTTCCAGACTTTACCAATAGAGTATATGTAAGATTGAGCATAGCGATTAAGTCTGGGGTCTGAGAGTTGGACAGAGAAAGGATGAGACTGTATAGAAAGACGTGTCGCACGAGCTCTTCTCAATGGAGGAGGTACGCGACGAGAGAGTTCAGAAGAGCAGTGTCCGTTGTAATAACAACAGTAAAGAGAAAGTGAAGCAACAATTCTACTGGCAGAAAGAGATTGAAGAGAGTTAGTCAAAGGAGGAGAGTTGATGAGACGAAAAGAACTAGACTCCCTCTTCTCAAGGAGAGCTGTATGAGTGAAACCATCTCAGATGTGCGACGCATACTTCATACAAGGGCGAACAACACCCCTATACAGAGCAAGCAACTGGGGTGGCGTGAAGTAATTCTGAAGGCGCATCAGAACACCCAACCTCTAAGAAGCTTGTTTAGAAAAAGAATTAATGTGATCTTTCCAAGAAAGATCACGAGAAAAGGATACGCCAAGAATATTAAGAACAGAAGAAGGTTTGAGTTGTGTGTTTTCGAAGAAAATATCATAGTTGTGTGGAAGATTGTGTCGAGTGAAGAGATGGATGAACTGAGTTTTTGAGGCATTGAAAACAACTATGTTTTCTCTGCCCCCATTTGAAATAGTTGAAAGATCAGAGGTTAGTTGCTCCAAGGCTACCTTTTTTGAGTCTATCAACCGCTGTTGGGTGGGACGTTTTCCAAACTGGAAGGAGTAATGAAGGGTGGAATCATCAGCATAGGAGTGGATAGGTGATGAGGTAATAGAGAGAAGGTCATTAATGAAAAGAAGAAAAAGTGTGTGGGGATAGGATAGTACCCTGAGGAACACTACAATCAATAGATTTAAAGGAAGAACGGTGACCGCTATAAGAGATACTATAGAACGACCGGAAAGGAAATTAGAGAGAAGATCACAGAGAGAAGGATAGATACCGAAAGAGGGAAGTTTAGAAATCAAAGCTTTGTGCCAGACTCTATCGAAGGCTTTCGATATGTCCAGCACCACAGAAAAAGATTCACCGAAATGCAGAATAGCGGAGGACCAAGAGTCAGAGAGAAGGGAAAGAAGATCACCAGTAGAGCGTTTCTTACGAAAGCCATACTGGCGATCTGAGATAAGATTAAAAGAATTGAGATGTCTTCAAATCTTCCTGTTAAGGATAGATTCGAAAACTTTAGAGAGAACGGAGGCCAAAGAAATAGGACGGTAGTTGGAGGGTTGACAGGGGTCCTCATTCTTCGGCACAGGCTGAATGAGCGCACGTTTCCAGCAAGAAGGGAAGGTTGAAGTAGAGAGACAAAGACGAAAAAGTTTTCCTAGCAGGGTACAAGCTCGGAAGTACAAGTTTTGAGAACCACACGAGGAATACCATTGGGACCATACGCCTTCTTAGTATTAAGCTCAGAAAGAGCAGAAATGCATGATATCTTTAGAAGAAATTCTAATTTTAGGTATAGTTGAGTTAGAGGGGGTTGAAGGAGGAGGAATAGCTTCGGAATCGTCTAAGGTTAAATTAGAGGCAAAAGTTTGAGCGAAGAGTTCAGCTTTAGAATAAGATAAAACAGCAGTTGTGCCGTCGAAAGATATTAAAGGAGAAAAAAGAGGAAGAAACAAAGTTAGAGTTGACATTTTTTGCAAAATGCCAGAAAGAACGTGAAGAAGAACCAGAAAGATTATTGCATTTTCTACGGAGAAAAGAGTTTTTAGTGTTACGAAGGATAGATTTTGCACAATTCCTGGATGAAATATAGGTAGCTTGAGATTCTGGAGTTTGAAGACTATTAGTAATTTTTGAAGGCAACATCTCTGCGGCGGATAGCGCTAGAACAAGCAGAGTTAAACCATGGTTTGTTAGGTTTAGTAGAAGGGAAAGAAAATGGAATGTACGCCTCCATGCCAGAGAGAATCACCTCGGTAATGCGTTCTGCACACTCAGAGGGACCCCTACCACGGAAGCAATAATCATTCCAGGGGAAATCGAAGAAGTACGACCACAAGTCCGACCAGCTTGTGGTACCGAAGTGCCACAAACGTTTCCTTTCAAAAGAAGGGGATCTTTCCTGCGGAAGACTTGAAGAGATAGAAGAAGATACAGAAATAAGAAGGTGATCGGAGGAACCCAGAGGAGGAAAGAGTTTGAGAGTATAAGGAGAAGGATTAGAAGTTAGTAAAAAGTCTAGAATGTTGGGTTCATCTCCAAGACAATCAAGAATACGAGTAGAGAGCTGCACCAACTGCTCAAGGTCGTTTTGGATAGCGAAATGAAAGGCACGTTTACCAGCTGTTTCATGAGAACTAGAAGAAAGCCATTGGCTGTGGTGAACATTGAAATCACCTAATATGATGATTTCAGAGAAAGGAGAAAAAGAGAGAATGTGCTCTATTTTGGAGTTTAAATAGTCGAAAAATTTAGGATAGTCAGTAGAATTAGGAGATAAATGAACAGAACAAATGAATTTTGTCGTAGAATGGCAAGAGAGCCTAAGCCATAAGGTGGAAAATTTGAAGACTCCAAATTAGAGACACGAGAACAAACGACATCGTTGCGCACGTATGCACAACAACTGACTTTGGCTGAAAATTGAGGATAGAGACAGTAGGAGGAAACAGAATAGGGTTTTCTATCAGAACTCTCAAACATCTGAGTTTCGGTCAAGAATAAGAGATGAGATCTAGAAGAAGAGAGGTAATGTTCAACAAAGTGGAAATTGGAGTGAAGACCTCGAATGTTCCAGAAATTAATGAAAAAAATAGCCCGTGCATCAGGACAGGCCGGCAGCTGTGACTTGGTGGCACTAGACCCATCACCGGAAGCCACCAGCTCCCAAGTGGTGATGGGGAAAGGGGTGGAAGAGGGGCTATATTTGGAAGCAGCCCCCCGGGGCTTCTCCGAGGCTACCGAAGTTTTCGCCATTATTGATTTTTTTTAAAGGGTGTTAGTATTAATGTTTTATGAGTGTAAAGGAGAGCCTACTCCGTGTAGAAGAAGGTGAGCGCGAAAGGGAGAGAACCATTGGGCATCGGGGTGAGATGGGAAGTACCCTTAACATCTCGTATACCCAATAGGAGTAATCTCATCGCCTTGGGAGCGCTATTTCCCTCCTCCATATATATATATATATATATATATATATATATATATATATATATATATATATATATATATATATAAGTGATGGATCGGATATATATTTCTCATTATGTTATATGCGAATGCGGATGTTGAATTTTCGAAAATGCAGATGCGGATGCGGATATATAATATATATATTGATATGATATGCATATAATATTTATATATATATTATAATATATTATATATATATATATATATATATATATATATATATATATATATTTATATATATTATTATATATATATATATATATATATATTAACTATCCTAACTACAATCTTGCCATTAATTTTAGTTCCTATCTTAGATCCTCTAACTAAAAACGAATATACCTTGTCAGACACTTTCGACTTTATCAATTGCCTAAATTCCTTTTTTGGCTTCATGACATATTTAATCTTTTTATACAAATCTTCCTATTTCTGAAACCATCAATATAATAACTAATGAATTATTTCACAACAATCAAAACATTATGGGAATGGATCATATCTCATCCACCAAACTTTTAAGATTATCTGTTGAAGATTCTATATTCCTTTTCGTCGGGGAACTATATCCAAATTGATGGTATGACTGTGGGCTCTCCTTTAGGTCCTGCTTTTGAAAATAGCTTTCTTTGTTATTATGAAAAGCAATGGATCAGGCAATGCCCCCTCTATTCAAACCCCTCCTCTATCGCCGCTACATGGATGACTGCTTCGCAGTTTTTAAGGAGAAAGCTCATGCCAATATGTTTCTACAGCATGTGAATGAGAGACAAAACAGAATGAGATACACTATGGAACAAGAAATTAATAATTCCCTATTTTTTCTAGATGTATATGTTGCGCATATTAACAACATATCCGAAACATCTGTTTATAAAAGACCTACTTCTACCCTTCTTGCTACAAACTATTTTAGCAATACATTTCTTAAGTTTATTCTATCAGGTCTAAGATCTGGAATCTATAGATCATTTAAAATTTGCTCTGACTGGCATTTATTCCATAAAGAGATGGAATTTGTTAAAATTCTTTTCCATTTTAATTTATTCCCTAAGTTCCAAGTGGAAAAAAGTATTAACGAGTTTCTCGCTGATATCTTTAGAGCTACTCATCATTTTCCTACTGTTCCTAAGCAAAATATATATCTAAAACTTCCGTATTTAGGGTCCCTTACATCCCAACTTGACAAAAATATTCTTACTGTACTTGAAGCTACACTTCCCCAGTACCAGTTTATTCTTACAAATTATAACTCCCTCTAAATTCACACTTTCTTCAGACACAAGAAATCTATCCTAATGCTTTTCAGATCCTCATTAATTTATTTATTTAAGAGTGCCAGCTGTAATGCAGCATATGTAGGAAAAACTGGTCTACATTTAATTGATAAGCGTAGAGGAGTTTCCTTCAGAACTTACCTTGCTCTTTGCTCTCCTGAACACTCTTCCATACGAGACCAAGGAGATACTCCCTCTTTTTCTTCTTCCGATTTCTCCATACTTGAAGAACAAAGGAATTTAATGAAGAAAAAGGTGGGTATGTCCATGGTCTTTATGGCAGGGTGTAAAGGAGAGCAAAGAGGATGGTCTGTTCTAAAGGAAACTCCTCTATGCTTTTCAATCCTTACTTTCAATTATAGACCAGTTTGACCTACATATGCCGCATTGCAGCTGTCACACTTAAATAAATAAATTAATGAGGATCTGAGAAGCATTGGGTGAGATTCCTCGTATTTGAAGAAAATATGAATTGAAAGAGAGATATAATTTATAACAATGAACTGGCGTTGTGAGAATGTAGTTTCAATAATAGTAAGAATATTTCTATTAAGTTGAAATGTAAGTGATCCTATATACAGAAGTTTTAAGTATATTTTTTGTTTGGGTACAGTAGGAAAATGAAGAGTGGGTCTGAAGATATTAGTGAGACACTCGTTAATTAATTCTTTTTCCTTTTGGAACTTTGGGAATAAATTAAAATGGAAAAGTATTTTCATAAATTCCATCCATCTTTGTATGGAATTATATATAAATATATATATATATATATATATATATATATATATATATATAATATATATATATATATATATATATATATATATATATATATATATATATATATATATATATATATATATATATATAATTATTGATGAATTGCATGTCATATTTTCTCATTTGCGGATGCGGATATAGAATTTTGGTGAAGTGCTGATGCGGATGCGGATGTTGAATTTTGAGAGTACGGATGCGGATGCAGATGTTGAATTTTCAAAATTGCTGATGCGGATGTTGAATTTTCGAAAGTTGCGGATGTGGATGTTAATTTTTGATGCGGATGCTATCAACAATATATATATATATATATATATATATATATATATATATATATATATATATATATATATATATATATATATATATATATATATATATATATATATATATATATATATATATATATATATATATATATATATATATATATATATATATATATATATTTCCCCATCTGCTCTTAAAAACTCTCTCTAGATTGCTCTAAAAGATCATGTTTTTCAGGTCGCTGGTTGAGTGCCACTCCTTGAGTTTTATTTAAACTCTCAAGTAGAGTTTTCACCCTTTCTCCATCTAATTTCTAAAGACATTCTCAAAGAGCTCTCCAGAAGATCATGTTTCTTGAAGCTATGGTTTTCCATGTTGGTCCTAGAGTGCTGAAAGCAGAGAGCAATAATTATAGGGTCGGGTTGCTAGTCCTGTCGCCCTTGCTTTTGATTCTCCTCACATGATCCAACCTGTAGTCTTTTCGAAACTCATGTTTTTAAATTTTAAATTCTTAATATTTAATGTAAATTTTCATTTAAGCAGAAAGTATGTTATCTGAAAGTTTTGTTGCTCCGCAGGAGATTTTTGAAAAATAATTTAATTGAATTTTAATAAATTTTTCTTTTTTAGGAAATGCCGATATTTAAATCTAAAATCCACATTTTAATGAAGTAAAGATAGAACAACAGATGAATCATATATGAATTATACATGATTCGACTGTAGTCGGGAGTGGACGTGCTTGAAAACGGATGAGAAAAGAAAAGAAAGAAACATCAGATTGAAGATTAAGAAGAGAAGATAAGAGAAGAGAAAACATTTTAAACTATGGATTTTAAATTTAAATATCTCCATTTTCTTTTATAAAAAAAAAAATATAAAAAAAAATTAATGCAATTCAATGAAATTATTGTTCAAAAATCTATGGAGGAGCAACAAAACTTTCAGAGCAGAGGGCAAGCATGCTGATCCCACTGACAGGGTGAAAACCCTTCCTGGGAGAATATATATATATATATATATATATATATATATATATATATATATATTTACAGAACGCCACCACTCACGGGCAGAGCCCTATTCAAGGAGGGGGCAAACACACAGCGACAAAACTCATTCAAACACACACACCTAACGCACAGCCCTCAGGTGGGCGCAGACGGAAGTCTTAAAGAGTGGAAGATTAAATACAGGAAGAAAAATAGATGATGGTAGAGAATTCCACAGAGTAGAGGTGGCTGGAAAGAAGGAGGTACCACAACGGGCTAGCCTGGGATTTCCTACGTCCGCACAGAATTGGTGCGAAATCAGGGCACCCTTGTGCAACGAGGACGACGCAATGGTGGTGGAATACGAGAGGCCAGTTCCCTCGAGCACCTGCCATTGTAGTACCTGTAAAAAAGAGATAGCGCCCCAACGTTCACGTCGCAGAGAATGAGGGTCAAGTGAGTTTGAAAGTAGGGGACAGTTAATTAATCTTTTAGCTTTTGACTCAACCCTATCCAGAAGAGAGGAGGAGCCGGAGCCCCCCCAAATGTGAGAGCAGTACTCCATACAAGGACGAATAAGACCCTTATATACTTGGAGTAACTGCTCAGAAGAAAAAAATTCTCGCAATCTGAACAGAACTCCCAGCATCTTAGAGGCCGCTTTAGCAACCATTGTGATATGTGGTTTCCAAGACAATTTGTTGTTTATGCTTAGACCAAGAATGTTAATGTTATTTACAGGTGAGACGGGAGAGCCGTCGAAGAGGATAGGAAAATTAGGAGGTGTTTTTGAGAGGGAAATGTGAAGAAGTTGAGTTTTTAAAGAGTTGAATTTCACAAGGTTGCTATGACCCCACCGGGAAATCTCATTCAGATCGGCAAGAATAGAATCGGAAAGTTGAAGACGAGAAGAAACTCTAGATGCAAAAGAGGGAGCAGATTTGAAATGAGTAGAAGAATGTAGAGTTGAGTCATCAGCATAAGAGTGAACAGAGTTAGAAGTGCAGTTGAGAAGATCGTTAATGAAAAGTAAGAATATGGTTGGAGATAAAACGGAAACCTGAGGAACACCACAGTTGACAGAAAAAGAGGAAGAGGTCGCTCCATCTACAACGGCCTAAATGGAACGATCTGAGAGAAAACTAGACAAGAGTAAGCAAAGGGAAGGAGGAAACCCAAAGGAAGGGAGCTTGGAGATCAGCGACGCATGCCATACCCGGTAAAAAGCCTTGGATATGTCAAGCGCCATTACACAAGACTCCCCGAAGTCCCTAAGGGCAGAAGACCATAGATCAGTAAGATAGGACAGTATGTCACCAGTTGACCTCGAGCGTCGAAAGCCATACTGGTGATCTGAGAGAAGAGAATGAGACTCCAAATGATCCAGGAAATGAGAGTTGAGGAGAGTTTCAAAAATTTTAGATAGAACACAAGTGAGAGCTATAGATCGATAGTTAGAAGGGTCGGAGCGACTACCTTTTTTTGGGATCGGCTGAACAAATGCACGCTTCCAGCATTGAGGAAAAGTATTAGTATTAAGGCATAGAGAGTAGAGGTGAACGAGGACAGGCGCTAACTCGGAAGCACACTCCCTCAGAACACGAGAGGGAATGCCATCCGGGCCACTGGCCTTCCTGACGTTCATAGATTTCAGGATCCCATGCACCCGATCATGAGTAATTACAGGTAAAGACATGGGACACCTGAGAGGAGAAGGAGTAGGAGGAGGGATGCCAGAATCGAGCAGGGTGGAATTAGATGAAAAAGGGAGGCCGAAGAGATTAGAATTTTCAGAAGGAGTATTAACTACAGAACCATCAGAGCGAATAAGAGGAGGAAAGGCAGATTTACAGAAGTTGTTAGAGATATTTTTGACAAGAGGCCAGAAATTTTTATCAGTAGGAGAGCCATGGAGGTCAGCGCACTTCCTTTTTATGAAAGTGCACTTAGTCCTTCGAAGAACATCCCTGCAACGATTCCGAACTAAATGAAAATTAGCAAGAGTGATAGGAGAAGGAGAGCTTTTCCATTCACGATAAGCATTGTCTCTCTCCCGAAGGACAAGAGAACAGTTGCCATCGAATCAAGGATTCTGTGGAGAAAAAGATTTAGTTGAAACTGGAATGAATCTGCCCATCCTGTCAAGGATTACGGCCCCTACCTTTTCACTTTTCAGCAGAGACAAAAGCGTCCCCCGAGACAAAGCAAGATTCACTCCAATGATAGTTAGCAAAGAAGCGGCGCATTGCCCCCCAATTAGCCCGAAAGTACGTTTAGGGCAATGTGGAGCTGTTGGAGAGAAAGCATTATAACTAAGAGCTATAAGATTATGGTCATAGTTACCAATAGGAGGGAAAATGGTGTATTTATAACTAGAAGGAGTAGTGGTGAAACATAAATCAAGCGTATTTAAGAATTGGTTAGGACGATCTGGAATGTGTGTAGGTTCCCTAATCAACTGCTCTAGATTGTTAAGAATGCTGAATGATTTGGCCTCCCTCCCACCTGTATCAGTATGAGAGGAGCCCAACCACTCAGTGTGGTGTACGTTGAAATCCCCTAAATAGAGGACTTCAGAATTTTGATGAGAAGAAGTGACAGTCTCGTGAGTAGTAGTAAGATATTGAAAAAAAAACTGGAAAATCTGTTCCATTAGCGGAGCAGTAGCAGAAACACAAGATAACTGTGGTAGTAGGAAGAAAGATTTTAAGCCATAAAACATCGAAATTAGGAGATTCTAGATTTATGAGACGTGTCACAGGAGTGTTAATGTTAATATAGGCACAGACTCCACCATTTAGACGGAAATTGTGAAAAAAGTTGTAGTTAGGGACATGATGATTGCTAGAGAAAGAATCCCTTTCCAGCTGGGTCTCAGTCAGAAGCAAAAGGTTAGAACGAGAGGTAGTGAGGTAGTGTTCAACAAACGCGAGATTAGATGGAAGGCCACGAACGTTAGCAATGGTAATAGAAAGCCCCCTTCTACGCCCAACCCCCAGACCACTCAAATTAGGCATTAAATAAAAAAAAATAAATAAATAAAAAAACACACACACACACAATCACGCACGCACGCACGCACCTACGCACACACACAAGCACGTAATATAGTAAACTAAAACAACTAATATTAAAATTATTAAAACTATTAAAATCAATACCAAAATATTAAAACTATAATTATTAAAACAAATTATGATGTAAATTTGTGCTAGAGAAATTTAATTAATAAAACGGAGAAAATATATAGTAAATTTAAAACGGTAAAAGTTTAACTAGTTTAAAACCATCCATACTTATCTGGATTATGTGGAACTACAGTCAATAAAATATCTTATAATTAATTAAAAACACTAAAAAATTAAAAACTGAACACTAAAGAAATTTAACACAAACCAGAATTTAGAACTAAAAAAAAAACAGAAATAAACACAACACTATCAGCTATATATATATATATATATATATATATATATATATATATATATATTATAATATATTATATATATATATATATATATATATATATATATATAACTGTGAAAATAATCTAATGTCCATTTTTTTCCATTAATTTGTCTACAGGTGAACAAATTTTTAGATAATACAAAGACAGATTGAAATGGAAATTGAAAAGGATCTATTCTTTTAAATCTTTAACGTAAGAAAAAAATATATTATAGAAAGCTATTGATTCAACTTGTAGTAATGATCAAATTAGACGATCTTTTAAATGAGGTGAAGCCTCCGCCACAGGCCCTTGATTTGGGGAATACTCTAATAAACACAAAAGACGAATTTGTTGCAGCATTTTCTAAAATACCAGAATACAAAATAAGACCTGAGAAGTAATATTATATATATATATATATATATATATATATATATATATATATATAATATATATATATATATCATTCCATCTACAACTAAATCTTTTTCTCCTCAAATCCATGGTTATGGCAATTGTTCTCTTGTCCTTGGGAGAGAGACAATGCTTATCGTGAATGGAAACTCTCCTTCTCCTATCACTCTTGCTAATTTTCATTCCGCTCGGAATCGTTGCAGGGATGTTCTTCGACGGACTAAGCGTGCTTTCATAAAAAGGAAGGGCGCTGACCTCCATGGCTCTCCTATTTAAAAATTTCTGGCTCTTGTCAAAAATATCTCTAATAACTTCTGTAAACTGCCTTTCCTCCTCTTATTCGCCTGATGTTCTATTGCAAATACTCCTACTGCAAAAGCTAATCTCTTGTCCTATTTTTCTTTAATTCCACCTTGCTCGATTCTGGAATCCCTCCTCCTACTCCTTCTCCTCTCATGTCATGTCCTGCCTGTAATTACAATGATCAGGTGCATGG
>SEYY01022905.1:17500-34653 GCA_009176605.1 Armadillidium nasatum | reverse complement strand
TTTAAAGAAGTTGAGGCCAAATTCGGCAGGAAACACAGAATATGGGAGAGAGCTTCAAAGAAATGGATGGCTGGAAAGAATAAGGCACCACAATGGTGAAGTCTACACAAAATTTATATGCAGACAATGCACCCCTGGTACTACCAAGACGCCGTAAAGGTGGAGGTTTAAGAGTGGACAGTTTCCTCGAGCATTTGCCGCTGAAGTGCATATAGAAAAGAGAAAAGACACCAACGTCACGTAACAAAGATAAAGGGTTAACTGAATCAGAAAGAACGGAAAAATTTAGGTCCTTTAATCTTTGACTCAAACGTATCCAAAAGTCAGGTGAAACCTGAGACGCCCCATATATGAGAGCAGTACTACATACGAGGGCGGATATGTCCCTTGTATAATTGGAGTAACTGTGAAGAAGGAAAAAATTTAACTACCTGCAACTTTTTTTACTAGGCCGAGTATCTAGATATGTTCTAATTACATTCTTTTAATTTAAACATATTTATTTGTCAATTTATTTGCTTGTTTATTTGTTTATTTATTTATTTATTTATTTATTTTTCGTTTATTATTATTATTTTTTCTTTTATCTGCTTAATGTGCTTATTTTGTTTTAACATTCCGTTTTAGCTCGTTTCTGTTAGTATATGTACGTTTGGTGTGTTTTTGCGTGAGTGTGTGTGCTTGCGTGTGAGTGAAGGTGAGTGTGTGTATTCTTCTTCGAATGACGAGATTGAGAGGACGTGAGAGTGCACCTTTGACTTTGATTTTGCCAACGTTCGTGGTCTTCGCGCTAATATCTAATCTGTAGAATATCACCTCTCTAACTCTCATCCTAGCCTTTTGATTCTGTCTGAGGACCCAGTTGGACAAGGATTCTTTTTCTAACAACCTCAATGTCTCCATCTAAGAATTTTTTTACAATTTCCGACTAAATTGTGGAGGCTGTGCTTTATTAACATTAACACTTCTCTGACACGTCTCGTAAATCTAGAATCTCCTAATTTCAATGTTTTATAACTTAAAATCTAAATTCCTACTACTACAATAATCTTGTTTCTGCTACTGCTCCCCTAATGGAACAGATTTTCCAGTTCTTTTTCAATATCTTACTTCTTCTCACGAAACTGTTATTTTTCCTCTCACCCAAATGATGATGTCTTCTATTTAGGGAATTTCAACGTACACCACACTAAATGGTTGGCTTTCTCTCATACTGATACAGGTGGGAAGGAGGCCAAATCATTCAGCATTCTTTACGATCTGGAGAAGTTGATGAAGAAACCCACACACATTCCAGATCGTCCCAACCAGTTCTTGAACCCACTTGATTTATGCTTCACCACTACTACTTCTAGATATAAATACACCATATTCCCTCCTACTATTAATTAACACTGATCATAATCTTATAGATCCTAGTTATAGTACTTTCTCTGCAACAGCTCCACCATGCTCTAAATGTACTTTCTGGCACCTTTAATCTAGCTAATTTTGGTTCAATACGTCGCTTCTTTGCTAACTACCATTGGAGTGAATCTTGTTTGTCTCGGGGGACGCTTCTGTCTCTACTGAAAGGGCAGGGGCCGTGATTCTTTATGGGATAAGCAAATTCATTCCAATTTCAACTAAATCTTTTTCTCCTCAAAATCCACGGTTCGATGGCAATTGTTCTCTTGTCCTTTGGGAGAGAAACAATGCTTATCGTTATTGGAAAAACACTCCTTTTCCTATCACTCTTGCTAATTTTCATTCAGCTTGGAATCGTTGCATTGATGTTCTTCGACAGACTATGTGTACTTTCATTAAAAGGAAGTGAGCTGACCTACACGATTCTCCTACTGATTAAAATTTCTGGCCTCTTGACAAAAATATCTCTAATAACTTCTGTAAATCTGCATTCCTCCTATTATTCGCTCTAATTGTTCTGTAGCTAATACTCCTTCTGAAAAAGCTAATCTCTTCTTCCTCCTTTTCTCTTCTAATTCCACCCAGCTCGATTTTGGCATCCCTCCTCCTACTGAATTCTCCTCTCAGTTATCCCATGTCTCTACCTGCATGTATTCATAATCGGGTGCATGCATTCTGAAATCTGTGAACGTGATAAAGGCCAGTGGCCTAGATGGCATTCCACTTGTGTTCTGAGGGATTGTGCTTCCGAGTTAGCGCCTGTCCTTGTTCAGCTCTACTCTCTATGCCTTAATATTAATATTTTTCCTCAAAGCTGGAAGCGCGCATTTTTTTTCAGCCAATCCTGAAAAAAAGGTGGCTGCTCTTACCCTTCTAACTATCGACCTTCTCACTTGTGTTCTGTCTAAAATTTTTGAAACTCTCCTCAACTCTCATTTCCTGGATCATTTGGAGTCTCATTCTCTTCTCTTAGATCACGAGTATAGCTTTCGACGCTCGAGGTCTACTGGTGATATACCTTCCTATCTCACAGATCAATGGTATTCTGTCATTAGGAAATGCGGGGAGTCTTGTGTGGTGGAGCTTGATATATCCAAGGTTTTTGACAGGGTATGGTAAGCCTCCCTGCTTTCCAGGCTCCCTTCCTTTGGGTTTCCCCCTTCTCTTTGCTTACTCTTATCTAGTTTTCTCTCATATCGTTAAATTTCGCCACTTGTAGATGGAGCGACCTCTTCCTTTTTTTCTGTCATCTGTGGTGTTCCTCAGGGATCTGTTTTATCTCCAACTTTATTCTTGCTTTTTATTAACGATCTTCTCAACCTTACTTCTAACTCTCTTCATTCTAATGCTGGTGACTCAACTTTACATTCTTCTAACCATTTCAAATCTGCTCTCTTTTGCTTCTAGAGTTAGTTGCTTCTCGTCTTCAAGTTTCCAATTCTATTCTTTTCGATCTGGATGGGGTTTCCCGGTAAGGTCATAGCAACCTTGTGAAATTTAACTCTTTAAAAACTCAACTTCTTCACATCTCCCTCTCAAAAACACCTTCCAACTTTGCTATCCTCTTCAATGGCTCTCTAATCTCATCTGTAAATAACATTAAAATTATATAGATGTCTTATTCGCCCTTGAATGGAGAACTGTTCTCACATTTGGGGGAGCTCCGGCTCTTCCTGTCTTTGGCTGGATAGAGTTGAGTCTAAATCTAAAAGATTAATAATCTGTCCCCTACTTTCAAACTCTCTTGATCCTCTATCTCTGCGACGTGACGTTGGCACACTATGTCTTTTCTAATGGTCCTACAATGGTAGGTGCTCGAGGGAATTGGCATCTTGCATTCGTTGCGTCGTCCTCATTGCACAAGGGGTGTCCTGCTTTCGCACGAATTTTGTGTGGATACTGGAAACTCCAGTCTAGCCCGTCGTGGTGCCTCTATCTTTCCAGAAACTTTTTTTCTATACTCTTTTTCATCATCTATTTTTTCTCCTGTATTTAATCTTCCTCTCTTCAAGGTTTCCGTCTGTGCCCACCTTAGGGATGTGTTTTTGGTTCGAGTTTGAGTGAGTTTTCATTCTTTTGTGTGCGCCCCCTTCTTGAAAAGGGCTCTGCCAGTGAGCGGTGGTGATGTATATATATATATATATATATATATATATATATATATATATATATATATATATATATATATATATATATATATATATATATATATATATATATATATAATATATATATATATATATATATAATATATATATATATATATATATATATATATATATATATATATTATATATATTATATATATGAGTGTGTGTGTGTGTGTGATTGTCCTAAATTCTTTGACTATTTTAACTCCAAAATAGAGCCCATTCTCTCTTCTTATCCTTTCTCTGAAATCAACATATTAGATAATTCAATGTTCACCACCACCAGTGGCTTTTTTCTAGTTCTCATGATTGAGCTGGTAAAAGTTTCTTCCATTTCGCTATCCAAAACGACCTTGAACAGTTGGTGCAGCTCCTTGAATGTATCCCTAATCGCCTTGGAGATGAACCCAAAATTCTAGACGATTTTCTAACTTCTAATCCTTCTCTTTATACTGTTAAACTCATTCCTAGTCTGGGTTTCTCCGATCATCTCCTTATCTCTGTGTTCTCATCTATCTCTCCAAGTCTTCCGCAGGAAAGACCCCCTTCTATTGTGGCATTTCGGTGCCAAGCTGATCGGACTTGCGGTCGTGCTTCTTTGATTTCCCGTGAAATGATTATTACTTCCGTGGGAGGGATCCCTCGGAGTGTGAAGAACGCATTACCGAGGTAAGTTATTCCCTCTGGCATGGAGGAGTATTTCCATTTTCTTTCTTCTACTAAACCTAGCAACCTCGGTTTAACTCTTCTTGTTCTCGCGCTATACACCGCTGTGATGTTGACTTCAGGGATTACCATCGTCTTGAAACTTCAGAAACTCACGCACCTTATATTTCATCACGGAATCTTGCTTCCGAGCTTGCACCCTGCCTTGGTAATCTATTTCTTCTTTATCTCTCTACTTCAACCTTCCTTTCTTGCTGGAAACTTGCTCATTCAGTATGTGCCGAAGAAGAGGGACCCTCTCAACCATCTAACTACTGTCCCATTTCTATGACCTCTGTCCACTCCAAAGTTTTCGAATCTCTCTTTGACAGGAAGATTTGGAAGCCTCTTGTTGCGAATTTTGTCAACTCACAACCAGGTTTGGTTTTAGCTCATTAAAATGTAAATGGATGACAGAAGTTTTCCCCTTTTTTTGTGATTGGGGAGCTCGATCAAAATCAAAATTTATATGCATCTATGTTAGTAGCATAGTTTTAATCATTAAAATTTATTCTAGAGCCTATTTCTTTTTATCACTTATCTTACTAAAATGTTGACAATTTTTATCATAATTTTCCTTTCTTTTGATTATAATTTTTTATAACATCATTTGGTACAATTTTTAATAACAAATTCTTAATCTACACATTATTACCTTTTTTGTGTTATATAATAACCCCTAATTCAGATATATATATATATATATATATATATATATATATATATATATATATATATATATATATATATATATATATATATATATATATATATATATATATATATATATATATATATATATATATATATCTTCTGAGAATTTCTAATTTGCATACTGCTAAATAAATTTCAATTTTTCGGTATTATAAATGAGTTTTTTCGTTTTCTTTATTATGTCATTATGTTCTTGAAACATTGATATATTTCAGATCCAATGACTTAGTCATTTCAATTAATCAATTATCTTAATTATCATAATTAAAAATGTAGGCCTTTTTTTTATATTAAAACCCATATATTTGAGAAACTACTATGTCAATTGTTTTGAAACTTTGTCAGAATGTTTTATATTTCCTATAGAGCATTTTGATTATCAAAATTCATTGTAAGGTATTTTAATTACCTTCATATAAATTTAATTGAATAATAACTATAGAATAAAATAGAAAATGGTGCTTGGCTCTCAAATGAGTAGTTGTCGTCTTTCGCCTTCTTATATTATAATTATAATTTTTCTTATTTAATATACAAATTTGCACTATCTTCTTAACACATTTCAATTTGTTTTTATTTATCGAATTTTTTTATAACAATTTCCAATCTAATAAAAATTTGTTTAATTATTCCAAAGAAACTTCAATGAAAACTTTAAGAGAACGTCTAAAAACGATTGTTTTCGAATATCTTCTACTTTCAAACGTTGAAAGCCCCCTCTTATAAACAATCGAGAATATTCGTGCTTTGCACAGTCTTCATTGAGACGTTTTGTGGATGAAGTGTTGCAAAAGTGTTTTTATAAAACTGTTGCATATTGTACTTATTGCATAAATTACTTCATACTTACTTTAATTAAAAGTCATAAATATTGATTAACATTAAATCATCTATTAATATTACTATTTAATACATTTTTTTTGGATTACAAAGAACTTCATCTTCATCGTCAGCATAGGCTAACGAGGCTATTTCACTCTGAAGTTTCTCAATGAATCCGGATTAATTTAAGTATTCGTATCATATATGTATATATATATATATATATATATATATATATATATATATATATATATATATATATATATATATATATATATATATATATATATATATATATATATATATATATATATATTTTTTTTTTTTTTTTTGCAAATTTCTTTTATTTACTTTATATATGGTATTTGCATTTTTGTATTCAAAATCCATTCTAACCTCTAGAGAAATTTTTTTTTCTTTTTCTATAATCAACAAAATTCTTAGAATAATTTCTAAGTTCTAATAAAAATTCCTAGAATAATTTCTTAGGTTCTAAGTAAATTCATCTAAATTTTTAGAAACATTTTTTTTTTACCTCAAACATATTTTTATTGGCTCCTCAATATAATAAGTAATCAAATTTGTTTGTAAAATTGCTAATAAATATTATATTGAAGGAGGAAATTGTTATTCTTCTCTTCCTGGTAACGCCACGCCGGGTTTAGCTATAGTTACTAGGAATAAGAATTAACACATCTCAATCTAATCTTATCTATGATCGCCAATATGGCTTTCGTAAGAAATACTCTACTGATTATCTTTTCCTTCTCTCCGATTCTTGGTCCTCGCTTCTTCGGCATTTAAGTGAATCTTTTGCTCTCTCGTGGACATATCAAAAGCTTTCAATAGAGTCTGGCTCAAAGCATTGATTTCCAGACTTACCTTTTTCGGAATCTATCCTTCTCTATGGTTTCCCTTTCTAGTCATATTTATAGTACTTCCTTTAGAGGAAGGCGAAAAGGCAGTTGTACCGTCAGAAGGATACTAAAGAAAGGTAAGAGAAAGAAGCAAAGTTAGACTTGACATTTTTTGCAAAATGCCAGAAAGAATATGAGGAAACAGAACTCAGAAAGATTGTTTTATTTTAAACGGAGAAAAGAGTTTTTAGTGTTGCGGAGAATAAATTTTTCACGAATCCGGAATCCTTTGAGTTTCTGGAGTTTGAAGACGACGGTAGTCCCTGAAGGTAGCATCCCTGCAACGGATAGCATGAGAACAAGCAGTGTTAGACCAAGATTTGTTAGGTTTAGTAGAAGGGAAAGAATATGGAATGTGCGCCTCCATGAGAGAGAGAGAATCATCTCGGTTATGCTCTCTTCATACTCAGAGACATCCCACCCACGGAAACAGTAATCTTTTCATAGAAAATTAGAAAAGTACAACCACAAGTCAGACCAGTTAGTGGCACCGAAAGGCTGAAAACATCTCCTCACCGAAGGCGGGGACCATTCTTGCAGAAGACTTGAAGAAGCAGGACAAGATACAGAGATAAGAAGGTGATCGGATGAACCCAGAAGAGGAAAAGTTTAACAGTATAAGGAGAAGTAAAAGAGGTTAAGTCAATTATGTTGAATTTAATACCAAGGCGGTCAGGGATACATGTAGGGAATTGCACAATCGTCTCAAGGTTGTTCTGGAAAGAAAAGTAATATGCGAGTTCACCTGCTGGATCATGAGAACTAGATGAAAGTCATTGGCGGTGGTGAACATTAAAATCACCTAAAATGATGATTTTGGAGAAAGGAGAAGAAGAAAGAATGTGTTCTATTTTGGAGTTAAGACAGTTGAAGAATTTTGGATAGTCTATAGAGTATAAAGATAAGTACACAGAACAAAAGAATTTTGTTGTTGAGTTACAAGAAAGCTTAAGCCATAAACTAGAGAATTCATAAGACTCCTAATTAGAGACTCGAGAACAGACGTCTTGGCGCACAAATGAGCAACATCCGCCATTGGGTGAAAATTGAGGATAGAGACAGTAGGATGAAACAGAGTAGGGTTTGCTGTCAATGCATTCAAACATCTGAGTTTCAGTTAAGAACAAGAGATGAGATTTAGAAGAAAAGAGGTTTTGTTCGACAAAGTGGAAATTAGATAAGAGACCGCAAAAGTTGCAGAAGTTAATGAACAAGGAAGACCTTGCACCAGGTCAAGTCAGCATGTATATATATATATATATATATATATATATATATATATATATATATATATATATATATATATATATATATATATATATATATATATATATATATATATTTTACTAACCTTCTTTGGAACTTCGATGTCTACTGAGCAAACATCCCTTCCTTGAAATGTCGAAGGATGGTTTGGGTTGTGAAAATATGTATTGTTGACCGATACCAGTGAACCACAAGAGGCAAGAACTTAAAATATTATAAAATCTTTTAGATTCTACTCAAAGGGTAAAGCAGAATAATAATCTTTAAAATTATTTTACTTTTATTTAATCTTTGATCGTATTGAAGAGGTGCTTTTTTTTCCATAATTATTATAAGAAAGTACTTACTAACACAGCAAACTCCGTATCCATTTGCACAATCTCCTGAAGCTTTTCCGTTTTGGTTCTTGCATTCAGCATTTGTAAAACAGGTTCCAATCATTGCAGTCTCAGAAACGCAAGGAGAATTTTCAAATGATACTAATTCCACTATTGGAAGAACTGATATATATATATATATATATATATATATATATATATATATATATATATATATATATATATATATATATATATATATATATATATATATATATATATATATAATTTAGATAACCACTATGATTAAAAATCAACCGTGGATGCATTAATTTATAATGTTTGGTAACTGCTGGTTCGGGGAATCGAACCCGGGCCCCAAAAGATGGAAGTCCGTTGCGTTTTGAACCATCAGCGGAGTAGTGGTCAACGCAACGGACTTCCATCTTTTGGGGCCCGGGTTCGATTCCCCGAACCAGCAGTTACCAAACATTATATATATATATATATATATATATATATATATATATATATATATATATATATATATATATATATATATATATATATATATAAATAATCAGATCCATAGCAGGGTGCTTGGAACCCCTCCTGAGGCTACTGATCATTTTGCTGGGACTCTAATGGGTTACAGTAGCAACTAGCCAAAGTCAAGCAACGCAAACATGGGCACAAAAAAAACTTTTTCCTAAATCAGGATTCGAAACCTCTGACAACAGCTTCGCCGTTAGACAATGTACAGAAGGTTCTATCACCGAGCAACGTCGTCTCCCAAAAAAAGAAAAGAAGAGCAGA
This sequence comes from Armadillidium nasatum, assembly GCA_009176605.1. NCBI lineage: Eukaryota > Metazoa > Arthropoda > Malacostraca > Isopoda > Armadillidiidae > Armadillidium > Armadillidium nasatum. The sequence goes on along the minus strand of SEYY01022905.1, from coordinate 25,539 downwards.
ACAGTTTTTCAAGCTCTTCTGTTTCTAATCACTGTAGCAACACAGTACCAATTAGAATCCAAAGGATTATGATGGAGTGCTCCAGAAATACGTAAAAAATTGTTTTACTCTGCCTTCTTTTCCAGGGGGAGACGGCGTAGCTCGGTGGTAGAGCCTTGTGTACAATGTCTAACGGCGATGAAGTTGTCAGTGATTTCGAATCCTGACGTGCGGAAAAATTTTCTCTGATATATATATATATATATATATATATATATATATATATATATATATATATATATATATATATATATATATATATATATATATATATATATATATATATATATATATATATATATATACATTTATATATATGTGTGTGTGTGTGGGGGAGGAAATGAGATTACCCTCAGGCATGGAGGAGTACTTTCCATTTTCTTTCCTTTCTACTAAACTTAACAAACCTTGGCTTAACTCTGCTTGCTCATGAGCTATCCGCAGCAGGTATGTTGCCTTCAGAGATTACCTTCGTCTTGAAACTCCAAAAACTCAAGCAACTCATATTTCATCCTGGAATCGTTCAAAATCTATCCTTCGTAACACTAAAAACTCTTTTCTCCTTAGAAAATGCAACAATCATTGTACTTCCTCTTCCTCACGTTCTTTCTGGCATTTTGCCAAAAAATCTCAGCTCTAACTTTTTCTTTCACTTATTTAGTATCTTTCGACGGAACAACTTCTATTTTACCTACTTCTACAGCTGAACTCTTTGCTCAAAATTTTGCCTCTAATTAAGCTATAGACGATTCCGGAGCTATTCCTGTTCCTTCAATTCCCTCCAACTCATTTATGCCTAAAATTATAATTTCTTCTAAAGACACCATCCCTGGTCTCTCTGAGCTTAATACTAAGTAGGTGAATGGTCCCGATGGTATTCCTCCTGTGCTTCTCAAAACTTGTACTTCCGAGCTTGCACCCTGATTCGGTAAACTATTTCGTCTTTGTGTTTCTATTTCTACCATCCCTTTTTAATGGAAACGTAAGCTCATTCAGCCTGTTCCGAAAAAGGGAGATCCCTCTTAACTACCCAATTATCGTCCCACTTCTTTGACCTCCGTTCTCTCTAAAGTTTTCGAATCTATCCTTAACAGGAGGATTTGGACACATTTAAATTCTTCTAATCTTATCTCTGATCGCCAGTATGGCTTTCAAAAGAAACGCTCTACTGTTGATCTTCTTTCCTTTCTCTCTGACTCTTGGTCCTCCGCTCTTCGGCATTTTGGTGAATCCATTGATGTCGCTGTGGACATATCGTAAGCCTTCGATAGAGTATGGCACAAAACTTTGATTTCAAAACTTCCTTCTTTCAGTATCTATTCTTCTATTTGTGATCTTCTCTCTAATTTCCTTTCCGTTCGTTCAATAGTAGCTGTTGTAGACGTCCACCATTCTTCCTTTAAATCTATTAATAGTGGTGTTTCTCAGGGTTCTGTCCTATCCCCAACACTTTTTCTGCTTTTCAGTAATGACCTTCTTTCTATTACCTCATCTCCTATCCACTCCTATGCTGATGACTCAACCCTTCATTATACCTCCCAACAGCAGTTGATAGACTCGAGAAGGGTAGTCTTGGAGCAACTAACCTCTGATCTCTCACCTATTTCAAATTAGGGCAGAGAAAACATGGTTGTTTTCAATGCCTCAAAAACTCAGTTCCTCCATCTCTCCACTCGACACAATCTTCCACACAACTATGATATCTTCTTCGAAAACACACAACTCAAGCCTTCATCTGTCCTTAATATTCTTGGTGTTTCTTTTTCTCGTGATTTTTCTTGGAAAGATCACATTACTTCTCTTTCTAAACAATTTTCTAAGAGGTTGGGTGTTCTGAGGCGCTTTTAGAGCTTCTTCACTCCACCCGAGTTGCTTGCTCTCTTCGATGGTGTTGTCCTCTCCTGTATGGAGTATTATTAGCACATCTGGGGTGGTTCCACTCATACAGCTATCTTTGAGAAAGTGGAGTCTAGGGCTTCTCTTTCCAATCAACTCTCCTACTCTTACTAACACTCTCCAATCCAATTGTTGCGACACTCTCTCCATATTATCGCTATTACAACTAACATTGCTCTTCTGAACTTTCTTATCGCATACCTCCTCAGTGAGAAGAGCTCGTGTGACATGCCTTTCTACACAGTCTAATCCTTTCTCTGCTCAAACTCTCCGTCCCCAGACTTAACCGCTATGCTCATTCTTACATATACTCTACTGGTAAAGTCTGCAACACACATTCTTTGTCTGTTTTCCCCGAATCCTTTGACTTGCATACTTTCAAACGTCATGTATCTAGTTATGTTGGCCTTTATCGACCAAGATAGAGTTTTATCAACTCTGGTTGAATTCGGTAGGCCTCCGGCCTTTGCCAACCGAAGGATATATATATTTTTAGAATTATCGTTTGTCGGCTCTAGTTTTAGTGAAATGATGACTTGAAAGAATTCACCTTTGAAATACGTCGTCACAAAATCCTTTTTTGAAAAGTGCGTATTAAAAATTTTCGTTCAATTGCTTTTTTGATTTGAGTGAATTGTGTCGTGTTTTGAATTTGTTCCACAAACTTTCGTACATATCGATAAATCATTTCGTTACAATTTTTTCACAAATATTCGTTCAATATTCTTAAAGTGATAAATTTCTTACTATTCTAAATTCGTAATATTCGACTTAAAGAGATTTATAGCTTTTTGAAGAATATCTTTTTTTTGTAACTTGACTTAAACTATTATCGGTGAGAGCTAGTTTTTAGCGTATTTCGTATTCATAACGCGTTCGTTAAATTATTTGCCCGGGTGAATTTTCGGAGTTGTGTGAATAACGGATAAGCGCTGTAACTGGACTTTTTACCTTTAATGGAACTAAAAACTACTTAGCTCGAATTCTGGAGAATGAAATTACTAATTTCAACTTCAGACTGAAGAGATCCAAATTTCTTCAAGAAAGCAACTTCAAAATTGTGTCATCTTAATAAGGTATGTTTTCTTTTTAAGTTTAATTTCTCTGGAACTCTGAGCTGACATTCGAATACTTTAAATATTTACACTTTAAATATTTAAAAGTTAAAAAGTAAAGTTCGAGCTATAGTTTAAAGTCGTACTTGCTATATTGGAAATTGCAAAGCTAATTCTCCATAGCTTTCAGGTCGTTCAAACATCTACAATTCCAATATAAAATTGAAGTAAATTTTATATATATATATATATATATATATATATATATATATATATATATATATATATATATATATATATATATATATATATATATATATATATATATATATATATATATATATTATAAATAGGTATTTTAATATATATATATATATATATATATATATATATATATATATATATATATATATATATATATATATATATATATATATATATATATATATATATATATATATATATATATATATATATATATATATATATATATATATATATATATATATATATATATATATATAAACGTTAGGTTCGGAATTGGATGGATTTTTTCTTTTAATTGTGCCCCCCGTTTTAAGAGGGCTCTGTCCGTGAGTGGTGGCAACATGTAAAAAAGAAAAGATATATAATATATATATATATATATATATATATATATATATATATATATATATATATATATATATATATATATATATATATATATATATATATATATATATATATATATATATATATATATATATATATATATATATATATATATATATATATATATATATATATATATATATATATATATATATATATATATATATATATATATATATATATATATATATATATATATATATATATATATATATATATATATATATATATATATATATATATATATATATATATATAGTGTGACGACTTATGATCTCTAATGCGTTGAACTCCCAAGAAATCGCATCAAAATCGAAGAACAATCGCAAAAATTAATCAAAAATTTCAAACATTAGATTTTAGATATTTTAAAGATTCAACACTTGTAATAATAATTTTTACAACCACAAAATATTTGTTCATGAATGAAACATGATTTTTCAAATAAGAACCACGAACTGATTATATATTCGGCTCAAAAAAAGAAGCGGAAGATTCACACAGCTAATGATCCACAAAAGCCGAAATTGCAGAATTGAAGTATTATTTCTCTCTCTAAACAAGGTTCAAAGAGGTTGGGTGTTCTGAGGCGCCTTCGTGTTTTTTTTTTTTTTTTACGCCGCCCCAGTTGCTTACTCTGTATGTATATATATATATATATATATATATATATATATATATATATATATATATATATATATATATATATATATATATATATATATACAATAAGTTGGGAAAACAGATAAAGGGAGTGTGTTCCAGACTTTACCAGTAGAGTATATGTTAGAGTGAGCATAGCGGTTAGGTCTGGGGTCTGAGAGTTGGACAGAGAAAGGATGAGACTGTGTAGAAAGGTGTGTCGCACGAGCTCTTCTCAATGGAGGAGGTATGCGACGAGAGAGTTCAGAAGAGCAGTGTCCGTTGTAATAGCGATAATAAAGAGAAAGTGACGCAACAATTCGACGGGCAGAAAGAGATTGAAGAGAGTTAGTAAGAGCAGGAGAATTGATGAGACGAAAAGCCCTAGACTCCACCTTCTCAAGGAGAGCTGTATGTGTAGAACCAACCCAGATGTGCGAAGCATACTCCATACAGGGGAGAACAACACCCCTATACAGAGCAAGCAACTGGGGTGGCGTGAAGTAATTCTGAAGGCGCCTTAGAACACCCAACCTCTTAGAAGCTTGTTTAGAAAGAGAAGTAATGATACACCAAGAATATTAAGAACAGATGAAGATTTGAGTTGTGTGTTTCGAAGAAGATATCATAGTTGTGTGGAAGATTGTGACGAGTGGAGAGATGGAGGAATTGAGTTTTGAGGCATTGAAAACAACCATGTTTTCTCTGCTCAAATTTGAAATACGTGAAAGATCAGAGGTTAGTTGCTCCAAGGCTACCTTTCTCGAGCCTATGAACTGTTGTTGCATGGGGCGTTTTTCAAAATGGAAGGAATAATGAAGTGTGGAGTCATCAGCATAGGAGTGGATAGGAGATGAGGTAATAGAAAGAAGGTCATTAATTAATGAAAAGTAGAAAAAGTGTTGGGGATAGGACAGAACCCTGAGGAACACCACTATTAATTAGATTTAAAGGAAGAACGGTGGCCGTCTACAACAGCAGCTATAGAACGACCGGAAAGGAAATTAGTGAGAAGGTCATAGAGAGAAGGATAGATATCGAAAGAGGGAAGTTTAGAAATCAAAGATTTGTGCCAGACTCTATCGAAGGCTTTCGATATGTCCAGCACGACAGCAAAAGATTCAACGAAATGCAGAAGAGCGGAAGACCAAGAGTCAAAGAGAAGTGAAAGAAGATCACCAGTAGAGCGTCCTTTATGAAAGCTATACTGTCGATCTGAGAAATGATTAGAAGAATTGAGATGTTTCCAAATCTTCCTGTTAATTAAAGATAGATTCGAAAACTTTAGAGAGAAAACTTTAGGAGGTGAAAGAAATAGGACGGTAGTTGGATGGTTGAGAGGGGTCCCCCTTCTTCGGCACAGGCTGAATGAGCACACGTTTCCAGCAAGAAGGGAAGGTTGAAGTAGAGAGAAAAAGACGAAATAGTTTACCGAATCAGGGTGCAAGCTCGGAAGCGCAAGTTTTGAGAACCACAGGAGGAATACCATCGGGACCATATGCCTTCTTAATATTAAGCTCAAAGAGAGCAGAAATGACATCTTTAGAGAAATTTTAATTTTAGTCATAATTGAGTTAGAAGGAGGCTGAAGGAGGAGAAATAGCTTCGGAATCGTCTTCGGTTGAATTATAAGCAAAAGTTTAAGCGAAAAGTTCAGCTTTAGAAGAAGATTAAACAGCAGTTGTGCCGTCAGAAGATATTAAAGGAGGGAAAGAGGAAGAAGCAAAGTTAGAATTGACATTTTTTTCAAAATCCCAGAAAGAACGTGAAGAGGAGGAACCAGAATGAATATTGCATTTTCTACGGAGAAATGAGTTTTTAGTGTTACGAAGAATAGATTTTGCACGATTCCGGGATGAAATATAAGTAGCGTAAGTTTCTGGAGTTTGAAGACTATGGTAATCCCAGAAAGCAACATTCCTGCGACGGATAACACGAGAACAAAATGAATTAAGCGAAGGTTTGTTAGGTTTAATAGAAGGGAAAGAAAATGGAATGTACTCCTCCATGCCGCAGAAAATAACCTCGGTAATGCGTTCTGCACACTCCGGAGGTACCCCTCCCACGGAAGCAATAATCATTCCACCGGAAATCGAAGAAGTACGACCGCAAGTCCGACCAGTTTGCGGCACCGAAGTGCCACAAACGTTTCCTTTCCGTAGAAGGGGGTCTTTCCTGCGGAAGACTTGAAGAGATAGATTAGGATACAGATATATGGTGATCGGAGGAACCCAGAGGAGGAAAGAGTTTAACAGTGTAAGGATAAGGATTAAAAGTTAGGGAAAGGTCTAGAATGTTTGGTCCTCTTCAAGACGATCAGGGATACGAGTAGAGAGCTGCACCAACTGCTCAAGGTCGTTTTGGATAGCGAAATGGAAGGCACGTTCACCAGCTGTATCATGAGAACTAGAAGAAAGCCATTGGAGGTGGTGAACATTGAAATCACCTAATATGATGATTTCAGAGAAAGAAGAAGAGAGAGATGTGCTCTATTTTGGAGTTTAAATAGTCGAAGAATTTAGGATAGTCAGTAGAATTAGGAGATAAATAAACAGAACAAATGAATTTAGTCCTAGAATGGCAAGATAGCCTAAGCCATAAGGTAGAAAATTCGGAAGACTCCAAAATAGAAACACGAGAACAAACGACATCCTTGCGCACTTATGCACAACAACCACCTTTGCCTGAAAATTGAGGATAAAGACAGTAGGAGGAAACAGAATAGGGTTTGCTGTCAGAACGCTCAAACATCTGAGTTTCGGTCAAAAATAAAAGGTGAGGTCTAGAAGAAGAGAGGTGATGTTCAACAAAGTGGAAATTGGAGTGCAGACGGCGAATGTTTCAGAAATAAATGAAAAAAATAGACCGTGCATCAGCACAGGCCGGCAGCTGTGTCTTGGTGGCACCAAACCCATCACTGGAGGCCACCAACTCCCAAGTGGTAATGGGGGAAATGAGGAGTGAAGCACGAGGCGCAAGCAAAAAAAAATTTTAAATTTTTTTTCTTTTTTTCAGGGGTTTTATAGTACATTCTCTTCTGATTCTAAATGTGCAATTAGATTTTTAAAATTCGTTATAGCTTAAAAAGCTTTGCCAGTTCAAGGTCATTTGGACTTTAAAAGCGACATCTGGCAATTATAAAAAAATGAAATTTTAATTTTAAAATCTTACAGATTTATAGAGAATAATAAGGATTCCCTGTAATTAGTTTTTCACAATAGTTTTCGAGATATGACCACTCAAACTTGTGGAAAAATCCATTGTAATTTGATCTCTTTTGTGGGCGTGGCTTTTTTTAATGAACTAGAGATATGAGGGGGTTTTATGGTAAGAGGGTGAAAAAAAAAAAAAATTTATAATTTTATCTTGCTTCAACATAGAAGAGTAACGCCAGCGTATATATTGGTTGATACCTTTTCGGAGAGCTACAAAGTTCTCAAACGTTTAAAAGAAAAAGCAAAAGAAAATATTGAAAATTAAATATTTTACGAAATATTTCGTGAAAAAAGTCGGAAAAATACCATGGCTTCTCCAAAATAATGATAGATAAGGGTTAGATCTTTAAATAAGCACTCGCTCCATAACATTGAAAGCTTTATTTCCTGTGAGTTCAGTCCCCTTAACGCCATTATTAATTTTTTCTTTTAAAAAAAAGGGTGTGTTAGTATTAATGTTTTATGAGTGTAAATGAGAGCCTACTCCGTGTAGAAGAAGGTGAGCGCGAAAGAGAGTGAACCATTGGGCACCGGATGA
>SEYY01022905.1:7500-15000 GCA_009176605.1 Armadillidium nasatum | reverse complement strand
ATATATATATATATATATATATATATATATATATATATATATATATATATATATATATATATATATATATATATATATATATATATATATATATATATATATATATATATATATATATATATATATATATATATATATATATATATATATATATATATATATATATATATATATATATATATATATATATATATATATATATATATATATTTCACTGGGAAAAAATGTTAGAACTAGTTTGGAAGGGGGTGGAGTATAGATGAAAAAGGGGGTGGGGCTTTATAGCCTATATCTATAAAAACAGGACTCCTCCTTTATACTCATCAAGTTTGCTTCAGTCGTTAGCTAGGTGTTCTCCCTTTAGGGCTTGTGTAGTGTTATTGATCTTATAAAAACTTGAATTATATTTTATAGGTGGGTTCTACTATTACTACTGCTACTACTATTACTATTACTATTAATACTACTATTTCTACTACTTCACCTACTAATAATATTGATTTCCTCTTTTACAGATTTGTGTCAATAGCCATAATACAAAAATGGTTTCCTTCTATCTCAATTTCGATGTCGTACTATGCCTTATGAAAATGTTTGGTGTAAGTATTTTTTATAATATTTTTGTAATTTTATAATTTTAAATTTTTTATTTATTTTATTTTTTTATTTTTTTTTTTTTTTTTTTATTTTTTTATTTTTTATTTTTATTTTTAAAACTTTACATTGTTTAATTTTTTTTTAAATTATTTTTTATTTTTTTTTTTCAAACTTTTTTTTTTTTTTAAATTTGTATTACATTTTTTTAAAATTTTTATTGTTAAATTATTTCGTATGTATATATTTATGAATGCTCATTTGATGGTGATGATATTTTTTATAGATCCAGCCATGCTATTGTGTTGCTGGTGCTCCAGGAGGTGGTGGTGGTGCAGGAGGTAACCAGGAGATGAAAGATCCAATGGACAAAGGATGAACAGGGGTAATGATTCTGGTACGGTTCCAGGCGATGGACCCAGTGCAAGACCTGTTACCGTTAATCACCATCCCAATGATGACACCGTAGCCTCTGTGAATGATAACGTGAGTTGAACCCAGCAATATCGTTAACGTCGAAGTCGACAACAGTGAAGGGACTCCCATCCTTGATAATTATGATTCTGGGACATCATTCTCTATTACTCCTGAAGGAAATAAACGAGGGGTAATTGTTTCACCTTAAATATAATTCATTTTTATATTTTGGTAAATAGATATTTCACATTTTTATTCGTTACAAATTGTATATTCATGTTTCCTCTTCTCTTTCTCTTTTTACAGAAGAAACGACCTTATTATGCTGATAGCCAAGAAAGTAATGCTGACGATGATTTTTCTGCTGAGTTTCTGGGCATTAAAAAAGTAGCTAGTACCCGCCGCTCAAATGTTGTTGATGTTCACAAAGTACAGGATCAAGGTGGATGAAGATAAAGTTTTCAATCGAGGCCATGATTTAGAATCGGCATTCAGAGAAGTTATTCGCCGGATCCTGGACCAACTCACTGAAGACATTGACTACCATGAATACGAAGTCAGGATCTGGTTTACCTTTAATGATGGAGACAGGAACGAGTTCCATGTCAACATACCCTATCAGGAGATAGTGAATAACAATGCCATCGAGTACTTGTGCACTCGATTGGAAGCTGCTTTTCCAATCAGGAGACATGGCTACCATTTAGCGACTTTATTATTGAAGTTCAAGTCGCTCATAATCCATCAGGGAATGGTCCTCTAGTACCACGGTATGTGTATTTCACTCATCCCTATGTTATCAAGAAACATCTACTAAACCAGAGAAACCGTGTCCACGATACAGTTGGATGTGGATTTAAAGAAGTCATCGCAGCTAAAAGGTTAGTAACTAAAAACTTGAGAATATTACGCCTGAGGATGTTAGAAAACAGGCAAATGTATTAACTAGAGAATGTGGTTTAGAATATTCTGATCCTCTAGGTGCAGATAAGTTTAATATCATAGAAGATGTTTTGAAATGTAGGATTTTTCGTATATAGCAGTGACGGGGAGGGAGGGTTGCATGTTGTTTATAGGCCTAGTAATAATGATAGAGATACCCCATTATGTATTATAGGTTATGATAGGGAACACTACTCATTATTACCCAATTACCAACTCTATGTAAATTAAATTAACAAAATGCTACTCTTTTGTCACACAATATGGTTTATCATCTTGAGAAAGAATGTGATTATCTATAAATGTAAGCAGTGTCTCACATATACATGTACAGGTACAAAAGATAATGATGCTGATGAGCTTCTTCATTGTCCCTTATGCAATAGGTCCTTTTATAATGCCCAATGTTTAAAAAATCATAAAGATAGTGTATGTGAGAAAATAAGAATATGTAATATGTGTGATGAAAAGATTATTGCTGATACACAAGGTCAATTCAGGCATGATTGTGTGAATGTAAGATGCTTAAAATGTGATGTTAAGTATAATCCTGATAATGGTGCAACATAAATGTTTTATGAAACCTCTAGAAAAGAAAAATGATAAACAATGGGAAAACAAGAAAGATGTTTTTACATTTTATTATGATGTTGAAGACGTATAGACATAATGAAATAGGACGAAAGAGAATGGAAATAACGGTTGTTGACATGATTCCTTATTTGCTTGTAAGTCAATTAGTATGTTATAAATGTTCCTGATAAAGAATTTACAGATGATGATCAGTGTGAAACTTGTGGTACGAAACGTACAGAGGTATTTTATTTGAATATGGATACTGAAACTGAGTATGAACGTTGCCCTGTTGATAAATTCATTAATTATTTATTACATTTTTCTGAAGCTCACCCTAAAACCCAAATCATTGTAGCAGCACATAACGGAGGAAAATTCGATTCTCAATTTGTATACAGTAAATTATTAGCTAGACCAGGTGCAGACGCAATATCTAGTAATCCAGTTAAAAGGGGCACGAAAATAATTACTATGACTACCCAGCATAACATTACATTTAAAGATACCCTGTTGTACATGCCCTGTGCCTTAAAGAAGTTGCCCAAATGCATGGGTATTACAGGGGATTTGGCTAAAGGTTTCTTCCCTTATAATTTTCTGAAAAAGATACAGCTAATTATGTAGGTCGCATCCCTGCTCGTGAAATGTTTGAAATTGATAGAATGAACGATTCTGAAAAGGTAGAATTTGAAGAATTTTATAATTCGTTTGCTCATAGAGACTATGATATTAAAGCTGAATGTACTAAATATTGTGTGCAAGATGTAGATATTCTACGCAAAGAGTTTTGAAAAGTTTAGAAAAATGTTTATGGATATGTTTAGGATTGATTGTCTGACTGAATGTTGTACTATAGCTTCCCTTTGTTTTAGAATATTTAAAACCCATTTCATGAAACCCTAACACCATAGCTCATATTGGTCGTGAGAGTTCGAAATTTTATTCATATGAAGGTATACGTTGGCTAGTATTCATGGAGAAGTATACTGGTCAATCAATTACTCATGCCCGAAACGGAGGCGAACGCGTGTTCAAATTACGTAATAAATGTGCTGTTTCCTGACGGGTATGCTGAAGTCCCTGCCGCAGGTTACACTCCAATTAAAGGTGAAGAGTTTGTAAGGCTTAGAAATATAGACATTGACAATGAACGGAAACAAAGAAATGAACAACTATGGCGTGAAATGAATGCAGCAGGACCTGTACCAAAGAAAAGAATCGTCTACTTATACCATGGATGTGTCTGGCACGGTCATCAGGACTGTGAGAAAGGTAAAATTGATCATCGAGGTCTTTCGAGTCTTGACAGGTATCATACAACTAAACAGCAAGAAGCCGCCTACGCAGCAGCAGGTTTTGAAGTTGTTCGTGTATGGGAATGCGAATGGCTCAAGATGAAGGATGAATGCACGGTGAAAATTCTTCAGACTGGCGAGCAGGAGCTTTTAAGAGTCTATGACAACAGGATCGGGAACGATGTATCCAATCATCGTCTTGTCATTGGTGATGCTCTATATGGTGGACGAACTGAACCTTTCGTCTACTATTACCCTCCTACCAATGGCACCAGCTAAAATCTATTATTTAGATTTTACATCCTTATACCCTTGGGTCCAGAAAACTCAGAAGTTCCCTACTGGCATACCGAAAAAACTAGTTGGTGATCAGATCCCTAGCATTGACGAGTACATAAAGGATATGAATACTACATATTTTGGCGTTTCCTACGTACGTGTCCTTCCTCCTCAAGATTTATACATTCCTGTTTTACCAGGCAGGTATGACGGACAAGCTCGTGTTCACATTATGTAGAACATGCGCTAAAGAATGTCAGGATGGAGTATGTACTCATACCGAGAGGCAGAGAGAAATTCTCGGTGTCTACACTTCCCCAGAATTAGAATTGGCTGTGGAGAAAGGATATAAGATTCTTCAAATCTACGAGGTTTGGGTCTTCACACCTCTGCTCACTCTGTTCATTAAATATGTCCAGACATTCCTGAAATGGAAAACTGAAGCTTCAGGTTTTCCTGCAGGTATTTCCGATATTGACGATCCTGAATTTGATACATTCATTGAGGCTTTTTTCGAAAAGGAAGGTGTCAGACTTGATAAGGACCAGATTAAAAACAATCCAGGACTCAGATACATCGCCAAGCTCTGTCTCAATTCCCTTTGGGGTAAAATGGCAGAACGGGCCTCCAAACATAGAAGATATCATCTGCCATAGCGATGCTGAAGTTTGGGAGTTATTTAAACAGGCTAGAACTTGAAGTACGGAATATTGAAGTAGCTGGCAGCCAAACATATTGTCACTGTACGCAACACCGCGTATGCTGATAATTCATCTAAAGCTACAAATCTCGCCGTTGCTTCATTCACCACTGCTCATGCCAGGGTAAAACTCTACAGACTTCTGGAAGCTGTTGGTCATAGAGTACTGTATTGCGACACGGACAGCTGTGTCTTTGTGGCAAAGGAAGGCGAACATGTACCGGAGACAGGCCGTTTTCTAGGCGATTTAACTGACGAGTTTGAAGCAGGATCCACAGGCGATAGTTTCGTATGTACAGGTCCTAAATCTTATGCTGTGAGGGTAATAAAATCTAACGGGGATGTTAGTCATATTTTAAAAGCTAAAGGTTTAACACTAAATAAAACAACCTTCGGGGATAATTAATTTTGAAGCCATGTTAAAAATTGTATTAGATAAAATTGATAAAGATTCTAATGAAGAGGAAAGGGAATGGGTTATGGGAGATGATCAATATTATGAAAGGGCTTAAGGATAGGGATGTGACAGCTATAGCTATAGACCAAATGAGAAACCCTCAAGGTGAACAAACTTTACATAATGTAGCACACAATAAAGATGTTTCCACTGACCCTAATGTAAATACACCCGTACATATTTAGAATATAAAATTCATTCAACAACTTTTAAGGCCGATAAAAAAGGAGGGGTATCAATAACGAAAGGGAAAGAAAAAATTAAGAATGACATCTACCAAAACGAGCATTAATTAAAAATACTGCTCGCACCATCCCCTTTGGGTATAGAGGTCCCCTCCCTCCCCTATAATCATGTCGCTTGCTTACTTTATATCCAAAATAAATATTACTATTCTGTTTATAATTATTTTGTCATGTATTAATTATTATTATGTATCTGATATATATATATATATATATATATATATATATATATATATATATATATATATATATATATATATATATATATATATATATATATATATATATATATATATATATATATATATATATATATATATATATATATATATATATATATATATATATATATATATATATATATATATATATATATATATATATATATATATATATATATATTTATATATATATATATATAATATATATATTATATATATATATATATATATATATATATATATATATATATATATATATATATATATATATATATATATATATATATATATATATATATATATATATATATATATATATATATATATATATATATATATATAATATATTTTCTGTATGTATGTTATCTTAATAAAATGTTATATAATGAATATATATATATATAATATTATTTTACGTATGTATGTTATATTAATAAAATGCTGTATGATGGATTATATTAATAAAATTTTATGTAATGTATATACTGTATGTGATATTAATTAATAAAATAAAATAAAGTTTTTTTCCTTACTCCAACAAACCCATTTTTTATTTGTACTTTGTTTTTTTATTTGTACTTTGTTTTTTAAAAAATTAAAAGAATGGCGTAATAATAATAAAGATCATGAAAATAATACAAAGAGCTGAAGAAAAAATAATAATAATAAGAACAAAGAAAATAATAATAATAATATCCGCAGAGGTTTTCCTTAGGGAAAGCCCTATTTGCACGGGTCTTTTTTAACAAGCAGCGCGGACCCCGGCGAGCGCGCGAACCTCCACGGCAGACCCCGTTTGGAGGGTGAGGAAGGGGTGACTGTTAACCCCAGAGGAGGTTGACCAACATAGGTAACGGACCCACGCGAACCCCGGACCTCCAGATTTGAAAAATTTCAGCAGGACTGAACCGCAAAGAAAATGATCAGGAAAGAGAGTGAGGTGAACACAGCGATTTTGCAAACTCAAGCAACTTCCTGATACCATTTTTGGGGGTTCACGGGGCCCCGCGGGGGCCCCATCCCAGACTTGAGGCCAATTTCAATGGGTTGAACCCCCAAAATGGTGTCAGGAAAGAGCATGAGATCAATTTGAGCGGAGTGATTTGCTTTGCAAATCAAAATTCCGTTTTGGGTTAAGTTGCCAGATTTTTCGAAAAGTAGCTAAATCTGTCACACCCCGAAAATGCAAACTATACTACTCATATATTTAAACATTTAAAAAATATTAATTAAACTGCGAAACGAGAACCTGTATCAGAGCGGCCTTCACACAATGACCCTCACTACCCTTATCCCATCACTAGTGATAAGGATAGTGTCACCAAGGATATGCGACATGCTTGCTCTTATGTGTGTTACTATTTTTCCATTAATTTTTTATCACTTGCGGTTTATGTTCATTTAAATTATGTTGAACAACACTTTTCTTTTTCTAAACCTCATGCTTATTTCTTAGCCGTAATTCAAATACCTAAGCGTTTCAATAAGAAACCCTTCTCTGCTCCCGCTTATTGTCTGTATCTTTAATTTTCATCCAAAAGGGGTCGTGCACATGTGCTCAACTATATTGTTTGTTTCCTTCTCTCTAATTTTCTAAGAAAGACACTGTGTAGAAAGACATGTCGCAATAAGCTATTCTCAATGGAGGAGGTATGCCACGAGAAAATTCAGAAGAACTGTATCCGTTGAAGTTAGCGGAAGTAAAGAAAGAGTGACAACAACAATTCGAAGTGCAGAATGGGATTGGAGAGAGTTAGTAAGAGCAAAAGAGTTG
>SEYY01022904.1:90000-95000 GCA_009176605.1 Armadillidium nasatum | reverse complement strand
ATATATATTATATATATATATATATATATATATATATATATATATAATATATATATATATATAATATTATTATAACGAGTGTTTTAAAAGCAATAGTTATTTAATTGTAAATACAAAAAAGCTCTGCAGATTATTTTAATTATATTAGTAAAAATGAAAGTGTTTTTATTTTATCAATTTGTTTAATGGAATTAGTTCACAGTCATAAAAATAAATGAATTGCCTACAACATTAATTTGCATATATATATATATATATATATATTATATATATATATATATATATATATATATATATATATATATATATATATATATATATATATATATATATATATATATATATATATATATATATAATATATATATATATATATATATATATATATATATATATATATATATATATATATATATATTATATATATATATATATATATATATATATATATATATATATATATATATATATATATATATATATATATATATATATATATATATATATATATATATATATATATATATATGTTTCACCTCATGTGGGCAAAGGCCAGATACCTACTAAAATTTTCACCAGTTAGGGAAAAAAACAGAACTCTGGTCAAGTTTAAAGGCCGACAGTTCCCGATACACGGCGTTTGTAGGTGTGTAAGTCAAAGGAATTTTGGGAAAATAGATAAAGAGAGTGTTCCAGACTAAACCAGTAGAGTAGATGTAAGGTTAACACATAGCAGTTAAATCTGAGTGAGGTCAAAGATTTGGACAGAGAAAGGATGAGATTGTGTAAAGGCGTGTGTCACGAGCCCTTCTCAGTGACGGAGTTATGCAATGTGAGAGTTCAGAAGATCAGAGTCCATTGTAATAAAGGTAGTATAGAGAGAGTGACACAACATTTCGACGGGCAGAAAGAGACTGAAGAGAATTAGTGAGAGCGGAAGAGTTCATAAGACGAATAGCCCTAGACTCTACCTTTTCAAGGAGATCTATATGGGTGGAACTATCCCAGATGTGTTATGCAAACTCTATAAAGTGGTGAACAACACCCCCTATAAAGAGCAAGCAACTGGGGTGGAGTGTAAAAATTCTGAAGACTCCCCGGAACACCAAGCCTCTTTGAAGCTTATTTAGCAATAGAAGTATTGTGACCTTCCAAAAAAGATGACGTGAAAAAGAAACAACAGGAATATTTAGGAGAGATGAAGGTTTGAGTTGTATGTTTTCGAAGAAGATTTCATAGTTGTCTGGAGGGTTGTGTCGAGTAGAAAGATGGAGAATTTCAGTTTTTGAGGCATTGAAAACGATCATGTTTTCTCTACTCCAATTTGAAATAAGAGAATGATCAGAGGTTAGTTGCTCCAAGGCTACCCTCCTTGCGTCAATTGCTGAAAAGAGTAATTAAAGGTAGTGTCATCGGCATAAGAGTGGATAGGAGATGAAATAACAGAGAGAAAGTCATTTAAGAAAAATAAAAAACTGCTGGGGGTAGGACAGATCCTTGAGGAACACCATTATTAACAGATTTAAAGGATAAATGGTTGCTCTCTACAACAGAACAACCTGAATGGAAATAATGTATAGAGCGACCGGAGATGAAATCAGAGAGAAAGTCACAAAGTGAAGGATAGATTCCGAAGGAGGGAAGTTTGGAAATCAAAGCTTTGTGCCAGACTCTATTGAAGGTTTTCGATATGTCTAGCGCCACAGCCAAAGATTCACCGAAATGCCGAAGAGCGGATGACCAAGAGTTAGAGAGAAGGAATAGAAGATCACCAGTAGAGCGTTTTTTGCGAAAGCCATACTGGCGATCAGAGATAAGAATAGAAGAATTGAGATGTTTAAAATTTTCCTGTTAAGGATAGATTCAAAAACTTTAGAAAGAATGGAGGTTAAAGAAATGGTATAATAGTTAGAGGGTTGAGAGGATCCCCCATTTTTCAGCACAGGTTGAATGAGCACACGTTTCCAACAAGAAAGGAAAGTTGAAATTGAAAGACAAAAACTAAATAGCTTATCAAGGCTGGAAGCAGGCTCGGAAGCACAAGTTTTGAGATCCGCAGGAGGGATGCTATCAGGACTGTACACCTTCTTAGTGTTAAGTTCAGAGAGAGCAGAAATGATGTCTTTAGAAGAAATAGCAATTTTAGGCATAAATGATTCTGAGAGGGTTGAAGGAGTAGGAACAACTCCGGAATCGTCAAAAGTTGAATTAGAGGCAAATGTTTGAGCGAAGAGTTCAGCTTTAGAGGAAGTCAAAATGACAGTTGTAACAGTCAGAAGATACTAGAGATGGGAAAGAGGAAAAAGCAAAGTAAAAGTTGACATTTTTCTTTGCAAAATACCAGAAAATGTGTGGGGAAGAAGAATCAGAAAGTTTATTGCATTTACGACGGAGAAATGAGTTTTTGGTGATATTTCACAATTCCGGGATATATATAAAAAAGTTGCGTGAGTTTCTGGAGTTTGAGGACGACGGTAATCCCTGAAGGCAACATCTCTGCGGCGGATAGCACGAAAACAAGCATAGTTAAACCAAGGTTTAGTAGATGGGAAAGAATACTCTTTTATGAGCTCAACACATTCCGAGAGACCCCTCGAAAAATCAAAAAAGTACAACCGCAAGTCCGACCAGTTAGTGGTACCGAAATGACAGAAACGTCTCCTCATCGAAGGAGGGGACCGATCTTCCTGAAGATTTAATTAATTAGACAGAACAAGATACAGGGATAAGAAGGTGATCGGATGAACCAAGAGGAGGAAAGAATTTGACAGTGAAATGAGAAGGGTAGGAAGTTAGGAAAAGATTAAGTATGTTGGGTTCAGCACCAAGACGTCAAAGATATGGGTAGTGACATGCACCAATTGCTCAAGGTTGTTCAGGACAGAAAAGTGGTAGGAGATTTCGCCAGCTGGATCATGAGAACTAGATGAAAGCCACTGGTGATGGTGAACGTTAAAATCACCTAAAATAATGATTTCAGAGAAAGGAGAAGAAGTAAGAATGTGTCCTATTTTTGAGTTAAAATAATCGAAGAAGTTTTTATAGTCTATAGAGTTAAGAGATAAATAGACAACAAATGAAGTTCGTTGTAGAGTTGCAAGAAAGCGTAAAACATGAAGTAGAGAATTTAGAAGACTCCAAATTAAAGTGACGAGAAAAGACAACGACGTTGCGTTCATATGTACAATCTTCGCCTTTGACTGAAAATTGAGGATAGAGATAGTATGAGAAAACTGAGTTGAGTGTGCTGTCAGAGTCCTCAAACACCCTAGTTTCAGTTAAGAACAAGAGATGGATGGATGAGGATTTATTTTTTGAAGTCTCCCTCTAAGCTTCTCCGAGGCAGCTTTATTTTTCTGCTTTTAGATTGCTTTGAAAATGTACTAGTTAGAGCTTGTAAATTTGTAGGGTATATGTCAAGAAGGGTGAAAGTTGTTTAGAGGATAGGCACTCTAATATGAGTCAAGGGTTCACTAGAAAACCTCTGAGAAGGAGAAACCCGATAAGGAACGTAACAAAGGGGCAACGGAGTGAAACGAAATGATCTAGCCCACCTTATCACCCCACGGGTTAAGCCCAGTGGTGGATATTTTCATCGCTTAGGACGGCGCTGTCTTTTCATATATATATATATATATATATATATATATATATATATATATATATATATATATATATATATATATATATATATATATATATATATATATATATATATATATCCTCCGGTGAGCAAAGGTCGAAGGCCTACCGAATTCCACCGGAGTTGGAAAAGCACTATTCTAGTCGAAGGTGGCCGACGTGTCCAGATACACGGCGTTTGAAAGTATGCAAGTTAAAGGAAGTTGGGAAAACAGATAAAGGAGTGTGTTCCAGGCTTTACCAGTAGAGTATATGTAAGATTGAGCATAGAGGTTACGTTTGTGGTCGGAGAGTTAGACAGAGAAAGGATGAGACTGGGTAGAAAGTCGTGTCGCCCGGGCTCTTCTCAAGAAGCATGCGACGAGAGAGTTCAGAAGAGCAGTGTCTCTTGTAATAACGATTATATAAAGAGAGTGACGCAACAATTCCTTGGTTTTTGTAGTCGTGTTGTTCGCCCCTGCATGGAGTACACATTACACATCTGAAGTGGTTCCACACATACAGCTCTTCTCAAAAAGGTGGAGTCTAGGGCTTTTCGTCTCATAAACTCTTTTGCTCTTTCTAACTCATCTCCAATCTCTTTCTGCCCGGCGAATTGTTGCGTCACTCTCTCTATACTATCGCTATTACAACGGACACTGCTCTTCTGAACTCTCACGTCGCATACCTCCTCCATTGAGAAGGGCTCGTGCGACACGACTGTCTACACAGTCTCATCCATTCTCTGTCCAACTCTCCCACCCCAGACTTAACCGCTACGTTCAAATCTTACATGGACTCTACAGGTAAAGTCTGGGACACTTCCTTTATCTGTTTTCCCAAATTCCTTTGACTTACAAACTTTTAAATGCCGTTTATCGGTCCTCGTCGGCATTTAGCAACCAGATTTCTGACAATTCCTCAACTCTGCAGGAAATAGGAAGGCCTCTGCCCTTGGCCCGCCAGAGGAAATATATATATATATATATATATATATATATATATATATATATATATATATATATATATATATATATATATATATATATATATATATATATATATATATATATAAATATAATATGTGTGTGTGACATTATATATGAAAGTGCTTTCTTCCGCGAGCCTTAAATTTGTAGTTGAACACCTAATTTTTAATTTAATTTGAAATTTATGTGCGAAATCTAATTACACTCTCTCTCTCTCTCTCTCTCTCTATATATATATATATATATATATATATATATATATATATATATATATATATATATATATATATATATATATATATATATATATATATATATATATAATATATATATTATATATATATTAATATATTTCCTTCCAGATCGTTCTGTCTCAGCTTTTATAGACGG
>SEYY01022904.1:80000-82500 GCA_009176605.1 Armadillidium nasatum | reverse complement strand
TCAACCCCAATATAACGGTAATTACAATGGACGCTACTCTTCTGGTCTCCTTTCACATGTCTCCTCCAATTAGAAGGGCTCGTACTGCACGCCTTTCTACATAGTCTCATCCTTTTTCTTTCTCTACTTATTATTACTTAAACTCCGCTTGTAAAGTCTGAAATTCATTCTCTTAATTTATTTTACCTACTTCCTATGATATACACACTTTCAAGTGCAAATGTTGGTTTTCAGTTTGACTCGTCAGGAAAATTTCCCAATTGCTTTGGTGATCGTTAGGCATCTGTCCTTTGTCCACAAGAGGATATATTAATATCAAGTTGGTGGAATTCAAAATTACTTGGATTTGAAATATTTAAGCGAAGTGGATTCGGATACGAATTCAAAAGTTCCGGATTAGGTTTCTAATTTAAACGTTGCCAGATTTGCCCATAAATGAATATATATATATATATATATATATATATATATATATATATATATATATATATATATATATATATATATATATATATATATATATATATATATATATATATATATATATATATATATATATATATATATATATATATATATATATATATATATATATATATATATATATATATATATATATATATATATATATATATATATATATATATATATATATATATATATATATATATATATATATATAAATATATATTATATATATATATATATATATATATATATATATATATATATATATATATATATATAATAAACCTTTTAAAGAACTGTATTATAAAATAACTAAAATTGTCAGAAAATAATGTTTAAAAACCCATTTTTATTTTACGTATATTTTTTTTTCCAATTTTCAAAAAATAATTCATTTTCATTTTAAAAAAAAATATTATTTTCTATTTTATATTAATTTTTAAACATTTTTCTTCTCATAACAGTTCGCTCTCTCTCTCTCTCTCTCTCTCTCTCTCTCTCTCTCTCTCTCTCTCTCTCTCTCTCTCTCTCTCTCTCTCTCTCTCTCTCTCTCTCTCTCTCTCTCTCTCTTTCTCTCTCGATTTTTTAAACTACTTCTTTTGATTTAATTTTTTCTTTTTCCTTTTTGATTTTTTTTTTTTTTTTTTTTTTTTTTTTTTTTTTTTTTTTTTTTTTTTTTTTTTTTTTTTTTTTTTTTTTTTTTTTTTTTTTTTTTTTTTTTTTTTATTTTATTTATTATATTTAATTATAATATATATATATATATATATATATATATATATATATATATATATATATATATATATATATATATATATATATATATATATATTATATAATAATATATAATAATATAATATATATATTATATATATATATATATATATATATATATATATATATATATATATATATATATATATATATATATATATATATATATATATATATATATATATATATATATATATATATATATATCAGAGGTGGGCGTAAGCGCAAAATGAGCGCAAAAGCGCAAAAGCGCAAATTTGCGCTTTAAAATTTTTTTTGCGCTTTTGCGTTTTGCGCTAAATTTCGAAATGTGCGCTTTTGCATTTTGCTAACAACTTTTTTAAGAGCGCAAAAGCGCAATTTGCGCTTTAAAAAATATTTGCGCTTTTGCGGAAGTTTTTTGAAATTAGCGCTTACAATTTGCGCTTCATCATTTTTCTTAATAAAAAACAATTTTGGGCTATATTTCAGTTTCTTATTTAATCAGCCAAATTTTATTACTCTTTCTGCTAATAAAAAGTTAATACTTAAACTAGGAATGCCGATAATAAAAAAAAATATCGATATTTAAGAAATATCAAATTGTCCTCGATAATAAAAGATATTTTTATTTATATATAGTATAATATATATATATATATATATTATATATATATATATATATATATATATATATATATATATATATATATATATATATATATATATATATGGTTTATTGAATATTGTTTATTGGTTTATTTGTATGGAACAAAAGCCTTGTCTTCCAATATTTAATAAAACTGACAAGGAGGTAATTGCCGAGTACATGGAAATAATTACGCCTATTGCTGTTAGGCTGCATATGTTGCAGGATGAGAAGAATGCGTACGCGGGGGTTCTATTGCCTAACCTCTTCCTCCTCAAGGACAATCTCATGTAATTGCAACGAGAGGTGAAAAAACATAACTATGCCAAAAGCTTAGTCAACTACTTACTAAAGCAGCCAAAGCCAAACAAAGGGAAAGAAAAGGGATTTCAACCGAGGCTCAGCAGAATTTTTGATGATTGTGATTTACTTATGGCAACAGCTCTGCACCCTCACTTCAAACTCGGAGTGGCACATAGGTTAAATGAGGGGAAGTATCCAGCTGTCAAGACGAGGATATTGGAGGAAATAAAGTGTAATATTGCATCGAATTTTACTCCTCCACATCAAGGCACTGAAGGTGATGGGAATGAATCTGAAATGGACCCATTTAAGGTGAGCTATTTTTAT
>SEYY01022904.1:62500-70000 GCA_009176605.1 Armadillidium nasatum | reverse complement strand
AGTCAAAGGAAGTTGGAAAACAGATAAAGGGAGTGTGTTCCAGACTTTACCAGTAGAGTACATGTAAGATTGAGCATAGCGGTTAAGTCTGGGGTCGGAGAGTTGGACAGAGAAAGGATGAGACTGTGTAGAAAGACGTGTCACACGAGCCCTTTCTCAGTGGAGGAGGTATGCGACGTGAGAGTTCAGAAGAGCATGTCCGTTGTAATAGCGATAGTATAGAGAGAGTGACGCAACAATTCGACGGGAAGAAAGAGATTGGAGAGAGTTAGTAAGAGCAAGGAGAGTTGATAAGACGAAAAGCCCTAGACTCCACCTTTTCAAGATGAGCTGTATGTGTGGACCCACCCCAGATATGCGAGGCGTACTCCATACAGGGGCGAACAACACCCCTATACAGAGCAAGCAACTGGGGTGGCGTAAAAAAATACGAAGGCGCCACAGAACACCAACCTCTTAGAAGCTTGTTTTAGAGAGAGTATAATGTGATCTTTCCAAGAAAGATCACGAGAAAAAAGAAACACCGAGAATATTGAAACAGATGAAGGTTTGAGTGAGTGTTTTCGAAGAAAAGATGTCATAGTTGTGTGGAAGATTGTGTCGATAGAAAGATGGAGGAATTGTGTTTTTGAGGCATTGAAAAGACCATGTTTTCTCTGCCCCAATTTGAAAATGAAGGGATAGATCAGAGGTCAGTTGCTCCAAGGCATCCTTCTTGCGTCTAATAACTGCTGTTGGGAGGGACGTCTTTCAAATTGAAAGGAATAATGAAGGGTGGAGTCATCGGCATAGGAGTGTATAGGAGACGAAGTAATAGAGAGAAGATCATTATGAAAATTAGAAAAAGAGTTGGAGAAAGGACAGATCCTTGAGGAACACCACTATTTATAGATTTATAGGGGAACGGTGGCCGTCTACAACAGCTGCTATAAGAACGCCAGAAAGGAAAATAGATAGGATCACACAGAGAGAAGGTATATTCCGAAAGAGGGAAGTTTGGAAAATCAAGCTTTGTGCCAGACTCTATCGAAAGCTTTCGATATGTAGCGCCACAGAATATATATATAATATATATATATATATATATATATATATATATATATATATATATATATATATATATATATATATATATATTTATATATATATATATATATATATATATATATATATATATATATACACACTCGAAACCCCTCGAAGACAAAATCATTAATGCATAAATAAATTGGATAGAGCGAAAGATAAATACAAATTAATACATTAGATACATATGAATTGTATATAATGTAACTTATATAAATACACTTAATAATTATCATAAATCTGTATTCTTTCGGGGAATAAAATTGATACAAACTTATCAGTCAAAATTAGCATAATATTCTCAATTTGAATGAGATAATGGTCATAAATATTTAATTATGTAGTTATTTGCATAGTGATTAGAATTACTATTTGCAAATTAATAACATAGAATTATTCAAAATAATGAGGAAAAAATAGAGTACACTTGAACGTTATAAATATATTGTCTATGTATTTAAAAACAATGCTGTGTTATCGCTCAAGGGTTCGTAGTATATTTCTTTTCACATCTTTCTGTACAATATATATATATATATATATATATATATATATATATATATATATATATATATATATATATATATATATATATATATATATATATATATATATATATATATATGAGTATATAACGTAGGAGTCAGCGTGGCCTTTATAGATTTACAATAAGCCTTTGATTCGGTGCTGAGAAGCTGGCTGTGGAAGTTCCTAGAAGAGGAATATGGAGTGGTGGAAAGAATGATGAATGCTTTTAAAAGCTTGTATGAGGTGAGCATATGTAAAGTGAGGACAGAACACGAAAATGAGAGGTGGTTTGAGATGAGGGCAGGGGTGAAGCAGGGGAGCATTCAGTCACCCCTGTTGTTTAATACTTAGCTTACTGCCGCCTTACTTGGATAATGCCATAATGACTTTAAAGCTGTATGGGATAAGGATAACGAGTGGGATATTTTGACGTAAGCCGGCTATATTGCTTTTTGAGAGTGGTGGAGGAGGACATGAGGGAAGGACTGGAAAGGTGGAATTTATGTTTGGAGATGGTTGTTTTGAAAATGAAAAAGGAAAAGACTGTATTTGTGAGAGTAAATATAGAGAGAAATAGAGAAAATTTGGATGACCAAATTTAAGGAAGAAATATAAAATGTTAAAAGGTTTGAGTATTTGGGAAGCGTGTTTCGAAGTGCGGGAGAAGTGGAGGAAGATATCGCGGAGAGAATAAGCAAATTTGGAAGAAGCGTTAATTGCTTCTACCCATTGTTTATAAAAACAAAATGTGCCTTTGCAAGCAAAAAGAGTAATTTAAGAGAGTATATTGACGCACATATTGATATATGGCGCGGAAAGTTGGACAGCAACCACAGTTACAAGAAATAGAATACAGGCAGCAGAGATGAGGCCCTTGAGGACGATGATAGGAAAGAGTAGAAGAGACAGAATAAGAAACGAACACATAAGAGAGAGAATGGGGATGAGTAACATTAGAAATAAGATAGAAAGGGCCCAACTGAGATGGTTGGGTCATCTAGAGAGGATGGAGGAGGGGAGAGTGGCAAGGAAATGTTGAGAGTGGAGACAAGTAGGCAGGAGACCGAGAGGAAGACCTAAGAAGAGATGGAGGAGGTGTTGGAGAGGCATCACTTCCCGAACATCACGCAACTGAGAAGAGAGGGCCAATTCGCTGATAGAAACGGATGGAGGAGGAGGCTGCACCAGATGACAGGGAGATCATTCCTACCTGGGAGCTGAAGTAAGAAGTAATATATATATATATATATATATATATATATATATATATATATATATATATATATATATATATATATATATATATATATATATATATATATATATATATATATATATATGATGAGTGTGTGTGTGTGTAAGCATGAATACCTTACTTTATTCCTGAATGCATTGAGTTGCTGTTGTTTTTGTTGATGTTGTTGCTGCTGTTGTTAACTATTGAAAAGGGCTTGTGTTGATTTGATCCGCCGTCAAACGTGTGTTTGCTAAACATCAACTTCTATCGCGGACAAACAAACAAGGTTGAGTGTTTGCTCATCAAGTCAGCTTTGCTCCCAAATAATAATAATAATAATAATAATAATAATAATAATAATAATAATAATAATAAATAATAATAATAATAATAATAATAATAATAATAATAATAATAATAATAATAATAATAATAATAATAATAATAATAATAATAATAATAATAATAATAATAATAATAATAATAATAATAATAATAATAATAATAATAATAATATAATATATAATATAATAATAATAATAATTAATAATAATAATAATAATAATATTAATATTAGTAATCTTTAATCTTTAATTTTT
Organism: Armadillidium nasatum; assembly: GCA_009176605.1. Lineage (NCBI taxonomy): Eukaryota > Metazoa > Arthropoda > Malacostraca > Isopoda > Armadillidiidae > Armadillidium > Armadillidium nasatum. The sequence goes on along the minus strand of SEYY01022904.1, from coordinate 66,550 downwards.
ACTTATTTTTTTTCAGTTACAAATTTACATATACAAATATCGTGACTTTACATGTTTTAATACTAAACTGAAATGGGTTTCTGGAGAGACGAATTCCTCCTTTGAGTAATCAGAATGGAGATAGGATTAACAACCCTGTCCTATGATTACCCTTCTAACCACTAGTAACAACTCCTGGACCAGCATTGGAAACCAAAGGATTGATAGACATAATCTTCTGGTGAGCTTTGGAAGAGAGTGTTTAGAGTTTAGATGGGGAAACGATGCTAGTCCAACGGAAAGGGTGAAAACCCTACCTAAGAGTTTAAATAAAACTCAAGAACTAGAATTGAAACTAACTAGCTGAAAAAAAAATCATTTACAGAGAGCTCTGGGAGAGAAGAAAGATGCTGGTTTCCCTGACAGGAGTGAAAACCCTTCCTGGAAGAAGATGAAAATGAAGAAGAGAATAATAATAATACTTATAATAATAATAATAATAATAATAATAATAATAATAATAATAATAATAATAATAATAATAATAATAATAAAAATAATAATAATAATAATTTTTTTTTTTCTTCTTTTTTTTTTTTCTTTTCTTTTTCTTCTTTTTCTTCTTCTTCTTCTTTTATTATTATTTATTATTATTATTATTATTATTATTATTATTAGTAGTAGTAGTAGTAGTAGTAGTAGTAGTACTATTATGTTGTACTGTTTATTATAATCTCCTATAGTTATATACTGCTTTCTATAAAAAATTTAATTTTTGTTTTAACTTTATTTTACTTTTAATTTTAATTTTATTCTGAATATCACTAATAAGTCAATGTTTTCTTACCATGTATAAAAAAATCTATGCGAGCTCATAATATGCAAACTTCATCTCAGAAGACTAATTCATGTCAAAAACTGTTTGAATTTTTTTTGTTTTAATAAAAAAAAAACGATATTCAGTTTGAAATTTAACTGAATATAAGTTTTTAAATTTTTTGATTACTCTAATTATTATTATTATTATTATTATTATTATTATTATTTTTTTTTTTTTTTTTTTTTTTTTTTTTTTTTTTTTTTTTTTTTTTTTTTTATTTTTTTTTATTATTTTTATTATTATTATTATTATTATTATATTATTATTATTATTATTATTATTATTATTATTATTATTATTATTATTATTATTATTATTATTATTATTATTATAATTATTATTTTATTATTATTATTTTATTATTATTATTATTATTATTATTATTATTATTATTATTTTTATTATTATTGTTATTATTATTGGTATTATCATTGTTATTATTACTATTATTATTATTTTAATTATTATTATTGTTATCCTTATTAGAAGTAATTATCCCAACCCAAAAAGAAAGAAAATAAATCAAATTATTTGGACTTTAATTAAAAAAAAAAAAAGCGTCACTTCAACATTGATGTCAGAATATAAAATAATGGCAATGACAAATTTTTTTTTTTCAAGTTTCAAAATTAAATAATAAATAATGAAAAATGAATAATTTTTCGGTTCGTTATTTAACAGAATGAAAATATTTAATACAATGAAATGAATTGCAAAAAAAAAAAAAAAAAAAAAAAAAAAAAAAAAAAAAAAAAAAAAAAAAAAAAAAAAAAAAAAAAAAAAAATTGTCGTCAATTAAAAAAAATATTTTTATTAATTAAGCTCTCTTGACGCTTCAGTGAAGGGCCTATTATCATGTATTGTTTAAAAATAATGAAATTAGAATGTAGAAGGAGAATAAAAACAATAGCAACGATAGAATTAAAATATGATGATAATACAAATAATTCAAATTCAAATAATAATAATAATAATAATAATAATAAAAATAATAATTATAATAAATGCCCTATTGTTCTGCAGATCAAAATATTACTACCAATATTAATTCCCAAAATGGTAATAATAATAATAATAATAATAATAATAATAATAATAATAATAATAATAATAATAATAATAATAATAATAATGGTAACAAGAACCGCAATAATAAAAATAGTAATAATAATAATAATTGTTATAATAATAATAATAATAATAATAATAATAATAATAATAATAATAATAATAATAATAATAATAATAATAATAATATAATAATAATAATAATAATAATAATAATAATAATAATAATAATAATAATAATAATAATAAGAAGAAGAAGAAGAAGAAGAAGAAGAAGAAGAAGAAGATAATAATAATAATAATAATAATAATAATAATAATAATAATAATAATAATAATAATAATAATAATAATAATAATAATATAATTAGTTTCAAGTAAATTGATTAAAGTAAAATTAACAAAAAGTAACATTAACACTCCTATGACACGCCTCGTAAATCTTGAATCTCCTAATTTAGATGTTTTATGGTTTAAAATATGTCTTCCTAGTACTGCAATTATCTTGTGCTTCTGTTATTGCTCCCCTAATGGAACAGATTTTCCAGTTCTTTTTCAATATCTTACTATTTCTCATGAGACTGTTACTTCTTCTCATCCAAATGCTGAGGTCCTCTATTTAGGGGATTTCAACGTACACCACACTGAATGGTTGGGTTCCTCTCATACTGATACAGGTGGGAAGGAGGCCAAATCATTCAGCATTCTTAACGATCTAGAGCAGATGATAAGGGAACCCACACACATTTCAGATCGTCCTAACCAGTTTTTAAACAAGCTTGATTTATGCTTCACCACTACTCCTAGATATAAATACACCATTTTCCTTCCTATCGGTACTCAGACCATAATATTATAGCTTTTAAATATAATGCTTTCTCTCCAACAGCTCCACCATGGCCAAAGCGAACTTTCTGACACTTCAATCGAGCTAGTTGGGGGCAATGCATCGCTTCTTTGCTAGCTATCATTGGAGTGATGCTTTGTTTCGGGGGACGTTTCTGTCTCTGCTGAAAAGGTAGAGGCTCTTATCGTTGATGGGATGAGCAGGTTAATTCCATCTTCAACTAAATCTTTTTCCCCTCAAAATCTATAGTTTGATGGCAATTGCTCTCTTGTCCTTCGTGAGAGAAACAATTCTTATCGTAAATAGAAAAACTCTCCATCTCCAATCAGGTCTGTTAATTTTCATTCAGCTCGGAGTTGTTGCAGGGATGTTCTTCGACGGACTAAGCGTACTTTCATTAAAATGAAGTGCGCTGACCTCTATGGTTCTCCTTCTGATAAAAATTTCTGGTCTCTTCCCAAAAATATCTCTAATAACTTCTGTAAATCTGCCTTTCCTCCTCTTATTTGCTCTGATGGTTCTGTAGCTAATACTTTCTCTCAAAAGACTAATCTCTTCGGCCTTTTTTGTTACTATTATTTTTTTTATTATTATTATTATTATTATTATTATTATTATTATTATTATTATTATTATTATTATTATTATTATTATTATTATTATTATTATTATTATTATTATTATTATTATTATTATTATTATTATTATTATTATTATTATTTTAATTATTATTATTGTTATTATTATTATTAGTAATTATCCCAACCCAAAAAGAAAGAAAATAAATCAAATTTATAATGATAATGATAATTATAATAATTATAATAATAACAAATCTCGCATCTCTCCTCCTACTCCTCTCAGGTATCCCATGTCTCTACCTGTAATTACTCATGATCTGGTGCATTTGAACCTGAAATCTATGAACGTTAGGAAGGCCAGTGGTGCGGTTGGCATCCACCCTCGCGTTCTGAGGGAGTGTGCTTATGAGTTGGCGCCTGTCCTCGTTCAGGTCTACTCTTTATGCCTTAATACTGAGGAAAACCTTATTGATGGAAGAGTGCATATGTTTAGTCGATTCCGAAAAAAGGTAGCCGCTCTAACCCTTCCAACTATCGACCTATAGCTTTCACTTGTGTTCTGTCCAAAATTTTTGAAACTCTCCTCAACTCTCATTTCCTGGACCATTTGGAGTCTCGTTCTCTTCTCTCAGATCACCAGTATGGATTTTGACGCTTGAGGTCAACTGGTAACATAATTTCCATCTCACAGATTT
>SEYY01022904.1:50000-55000 GCA_009176605.1 Armadillidium nasatum | reverse complement strand
AATCAGTTTGATGCTTCTTGAAGCCAATGCTCGATAGGATTCAGGCAGCTGGGACAGACTCCTCTTTTGAACTCATTCCTTCAGGGCAATCTACAAGTGGTCATGTCGACTCTGAAATCGAGTCGCACTGCTTTCGGTTCTTCATCTCATTACGATAAAAAAATATTTTGCTAAGGGTGAGACCTTTTACAGACACACAACGGCAGCAGCAGGTGTTTCGCTACCATATTTATTACAGATCCAAGACATGCTCTCGAAAAAATAGATGTTTCTAGCCAGATGAAAGGGGCCAAAACATTCAGTTATCCTATTGTAGGGCTTCTCCTCTCCACCTTCTGCTTTTCTGCTCTACCTTTCACTTCCAGCCAATATTGGCATCAGATCGTTGAGCATGGATTTCTTCCGTCACTATAGATTGTTCACTGACTGGTAACTTCATCTTAGATCCCAAAACTATCCCCCGCTTAAACTTCCTCGCTTAACCTGAAGTTGCCACTTCTATTCTTTTTCATTCTAATATTTCCTCTTCCGTGGTAAATCAATTTTTCGTCAGTTCCCTATCCTAACTTCCCTATACAGCCCTTTGCTGTGCCAGCTCTACCATTCGAATGTTTCATAAGCCTGAAATCGGGAATAAAACCCCTGTTTTAGCCATAATAAGGTTCCCATTAAGAACTGGTACCATCCGTCCCTCTAAATCCTCTTGAACCTCTCTCTTTACATCGTCCTTAAAAAGCAACCTGAGTAGTGGAGACACTGTGGGAACTTTAGAGTTCTTAATGTTGTGACCAGGCCCGACAATTATCCTTTACTATTACCATTACCATTACTATTAATATTCCTGAAGATTTGAAAACTTGCATGATACTCTGTTTTCATCAAGGTGGATCTTATTCTGGTCTACCACTAACTCCCTATTTTTCCTGATGACTTCGAGAAACCTAAGTCAATACTCATTTGGGTCTTTTCTGGTTTCTTTTATGCCCCTATTTTTCGTAATGCTGAGATCACTTTTCAGCGTTACAAAGATATCTTTCATGATATCCCCCCTTGTCTTTGTTTATATGGAGGATCTTTTGCTTTCTCATCTTCGAATAAGGAACAGGCTTCTCATCTTCGTCAGGTCTTCAATTTTCTCAATAAACTTTGTACGATACTCTTAAATTTTTTTTCCTTTCAGTCCTTTTTAGACCTCACTGGCTTTAATGTTTCTCCTGTTTGTCTTTCTACTCTCCACTTCAAACCATTCTTAGAGATTCTTAACGACAACTTGTGCACGGACCACAAACCTCTTTTTAAACCTCTTGTTGTTGCCCTTTACAATTGGGTTTCAGCTAAGAATGATCGTCAGCAATGTCATCTTTCTGATGGAGTACATACATAACCGATAATATATGTTAAAGACACTGACAACGTTGCTGCTTACTCTGTTTTTGAAACCTGTTGACCCCCCTTCCATTGTTCGTTTTCAGGAAATTGATTATGTTTCCTTATATTTTGGATCGAGACATCTGTCATGGTTCGTGAATGCTACAAGTTCTTGGCTTCAAAAGAGCACCCACAAATCAAACCCGATGAACCGTTGGAAATATCTTTTTAGCTATTTGAAGCGGTCCACATTGACATTATCGGTCCTCCACTTCGTTATCTTGTGAAATGTATGAAAGCTTTTCCCATGCCATGCCTCTCGTTAAGTTCGTTTCTTATATATTTTTAAAGTAGGTTTCATGATATGGAGTGCCACTTTACATTGTGACAAGTAAAGGTACCCAGTTCAAGAATGGATTCTTCTCAAAACTTTCACACTTTATTGGTTTTCACTGGTTTCGCAGCACTACTACTTCCTTTGTGTGACATGTTTCCACAGGAATTTGAAGTCTGCTTTGACTACCAGGAAGAACGATTGATTAATTTCGCTTCCAATAATTCTTCTCAATCTGCGTTGTATCCCAATAGTTCTGGGTATTCACTGTTTCAGGATGTTATAGTAAGGCTCCTTTGAGACCTGGTGACCTTTCAGCTTTCGCTACTTTGAATAAGTAGGACTTGAAACCTGCTTGAAGAAATTTATATCTCGGATGAAGAAGCATAAATTCAGGATACTACCGCCTTTGCATTCATCTTACGACACATTATATTTCTGAAGATTAGAAAACATTTATTTATGTATATGTCCTTTATCCATGGCATCAGAAGAGCTCTAGAGACTCCCTATACAGACCCTTTTAAGTTCATGAACTCTTCGACTAATACATTTAGCTTCAGTTTCCTAATGGAAGGTAGGATATAAATTTTATAGAATGCTTAAAAATCTCATTTGTTCCTACATTCGCTTTTTCATTTATTTCGTCTGTTCCTACCGAATCCGTTCCTCATCCGCAGATTCTGCTCCCTTCTTCCGTTTCTGCATCCGCTTTTCGCCATCCGAAAACAATGAACTTTAAGCATCCGCAGAATCTGCACGGGTACCTTGCTAGCAGATTCTGCACAGTTACTGCCTGTTGTGTTTCCTTCTCATCCGACAGCTCCATCCAAACCTTTTGTTGTTCAGAGGTTCTAGAAGGATTCTTTATTTGTTTTTTTTTTTTTTTGTTTTGTTTTTTTTTGCCTCAAAACCATCTTATCAATATTTTACGAGACTCTGCATTAGAGTGGGGACTAGTTTATGGTGAACGTAATTGATTAGCTATTACATTGTCATTTGTTTCTCCTAATGAAAATCGTTTCACTCTTTATATGTAGACAGACAGTTCGCTTGATTCTAAAATTAAAAAAATTTGTGCCAAAAAATCGAAAAAAGGGTTAGAAAAAGGCCCGAATCCCTTTTCGAGATGAAATTTTATTTTTTTTAATTTTTTTTAATTTTTTTTGATAGCAACATACGACTTTGGGTGAGATACGAATTTTTCGTTTTTGTAAAATTTCTGTAGTATCAACAGTTTCGGAAATCCATAGACTTCTTTTTTTCTTAAATAACTTTTTTTTGGTTCGACTGATCTGGCAGAAATCTTACAAATATCCTTCAGATTTTTTTTATGAAATCATAGAAACCAATTGCAACTCAAAAAATTTTTGGGGAAAATTTTTTTTTAAATTTTTTTAAATTTTTCCATAAATATTTTATCTATAATTTTTTTTTAGGGGTACATATCAAAAATCTCCACAATAAATTTTTAGATATAGTCTTTGCGCAGTTTTTCTGAAAGTTTGTTCTATATCAGTCAAGTGACAATACACTGGCGTCGAAAAAAAAGGAGGGGTTGTTAAAAATCCAAAATTTCTCCAAAACACCTTTTTTTTTTGTTATAACATTTTTGCTTCATGATCAACCTGGACCAATTTTTTTACAGAATGCAGGAAGGCCGTCTCTTTAAATTCATTTCAGACAGTATTTTGATATGTGTCGCTAGAAAAAAGATGAGACAAACTTTTATTGAAAATTTTTTGTCGAAACTCTTTTGCCTATAACTTTTTCTAGAGATACAAACAATTTGTTTTTAGATATGGTCTTCCTGCAGTTTTTCTGAAAATTTAGAAAAGATCGGTAAAGTGCACTTTCATCAATTTAAAGGAGCGTCAGTACCACTCCGAAATTATTTGCACTACATATATTTCATATATATCACCCAATTATGACGGTGCCCCAAATTTGATACTGGTAACTTTAAAATTGAACATTTTATTCCAAAAAGAAAATAAGACCAAAAATTATCTGCACCCCTTTAAGAGATTTTCTATCTTTTATTCCTCTGGTGGGTAAAGTGTGGGCTCACACACTCATTTCACCAAAATTGTGTGGAAGGAAATAAAAATTGGAAACAAATTAAGGACCGACATGTTCTGATGCTCTTCACTGAAAATACACGTGAAAGGGAGTAGGAAATTAACAAGGAAAAGCTTTTCAAACTTTGCTAGTAGAGTGTATGTAAAAGTGATAATAACCATTGAGAGTATGGTCAGAGAGCTGCATGGAGAAAAGATAAGATTAAGTGAAAGGACGAGTAGCACTACGTCGATCAAAAGAGGAAGATGGGACTGGATATTTCAGAAAAGCAATGTTTTTGTATCGACGATGTTATAAATAGAGTGATTCAGTAGATTGAATGTGGAAAGGAAATGAGAGTAGGAGAGATGACAAGACAAAAAACCCTGGACACAAAAAGCTGTGTGACAGAGCTACTTCCAGATGTGTGGAGCATGCTAAATATTAATATCAACTACACTCCTATAAAGAGGAAGATATTTTGAAAGTGCTTCTGAACACACAACTTCTTAGAAGCTTGATTACTGAGAGAATTAGTGTTATTCTTCCAAGAAAGATTAAAGGAAAAGGTGATACCGAGAATATTAAGGAGAAACAAAGGCTTCAATTGAATTTTCGAAGATGGCACAATTATGTGGAAAATTATTTCCAGAAGAGAGAAGGGGGAACTGAGACTTTGGGACATTGAAAACAGCAATGTTATTCCTGCTTCAATTAGAAATACTAAAAAGAACAGTTGCTCCAAGATCACTTTTTTTGCATAGTTATTTACCATTCAAAATGAAAGTAGTAATGAAGGGTGGAGTCTTCGGCATAAGAATTGATGGGCGAAGAAATAAAAGAGAGAAAGTTAAGGGACGCCGTTTTTGATAGATTTTAAAGGTCAACGGTGACTATCTGCAGCAGCTGCTATAAAACAACCAGAAAGAAGAAACTCTGCTCAGTGAAGAATAGATACCTCTTGTGAGAAGTTTGGAAATGAAAGCTTTGTGTTAACTCTATCGTAAACTTTTGATATGATCAGCGCATAAGCAAAAATTTAGTTAAATAGTGATAAGCAGTGGACCAAGAGCTGACAAAAAGGGAAAGCAGATCCCCATTATAGAGCTAATTGCAGAAACTACACTTCCACTACAAAAATTACTTTGAAAGACACCTTTTACATCTTTCTTTAGTAAACTACGTTTTACATTCCTCACGCATACTTTTTACATGATAATAATCTAATTAAATAACA